>VDFB02077969.1:0-67211 GCA_007258455.2 Sequoia sempervirens
GATCAAAATGGTAGAATGAGAGTTTGATAGTTTGAGATGATAGAGGAAGGTTTGAAATGGATGAATGTTTACATAGAATGAGTAAACGAATGATCGAGAAAGAGGGAATGAATGTTCAAGATGGATGGATGAAAGGTTGAAACAAAGAAACAATTGATCAGAATGAATGAAGCAGATGTTGGACTAGGAGAATGACTCTAATAATGGATGAAAGGATGAATGAAGTGAAGAAGAGGAGGAGGGATCTTAAAGAGTGATATTAAAAGATCTTGGTGCAGATGGACTAAAGCTCAAATTAGGATTTTGGTTAAGCTCAGATCGGGATTAGATTAAAGCTCGTATTAAGATTGGATTGAAGCCTAGAGTAGAATGATTGGAGGATGTGATGGGATTGATTCTACACCAAGTTTCGAGGTTTAAAGGACGTAAGGTGCTAACAATCAAATTTTTCCAAATTTGGCAATTTTCAAAAATTGTCAAATTGTCATTTTAGGAAACTTCACGGACATACTTTTGAAAGTCCAATTTTTTCCCAAAAAATACCTAAAACTAAGATAGGATTAATTTCCAAATAACATCCCAAATGCGAGACATGCATTTCAAGTTATTAGCGAAAATGATTTTTCAAAAAAAAAAAAAAAAACACTAAATTGCAAATTTGAGGGTCAAGATGAAAGTTTGAGGCCTCAAAAATGTGGTGAAATAGGGTCCAACCAACTCAGGGTCAATTGGGAAACCACATGCCACCTCATAACACAACCATCCGTAAAATTTCAGCTTAAATGGACACCCGAGTCAAAATTTATGGCCTCTGGAAGTTTTAGCATAAAAATCAAAATTCTCGAAACGAAGTCTAGGTGATTGGGATGGATGAATGTTTACTTGAAACGAGTAAACGATGACTCGAAATGGATGAAGGACTCTCAAAATTAGGAAACAAGTGTTTAGAATAGGCGAATGATTACTCAGAACATGAAAATGACAATCCTAAATGAAGGAATGAGTCCTAGAATGGCTAGAAAAAGGACCAAAAAAGTTGTCTAAAGGTCAAGTCTACTTGTCTAGAGGTCAGGTCCACCCCTGGAGGAGGTCAGGTATGCCCCTAGAGGATAGGTCTACCCTTAGAGGGAAGGTCTTCCCCTAAAGGAGGTCAGGTCCACCCCTAGAAAAGGTCAAGTACACCCCTGGAGGGCAGGTTTGCCTGTCTGACAAAAGTTGGTGAAAATTAGCTAAAACGAGCTGAAAAGGGATTGGTTCAGAGGTTAGGTCCACCCCTAGATAGGTCTAAACTTAAGTTTTGAAAAGATGACTAAGGCAAAGGACCCAAAACACAGAAAGCATCAATCAAAAGGATATGGCCGAACAAAAAATTATTGGTTTCGTACAAAGAAGATGGTTCAGACAACACAATTCTACTAGCACAATCCTAAGACTAGTAGAAGGGGTATGGCTAACAAAGTCTTCTAGTCTAGAATGAACATGGTTGCTAATAAGTCCTCGATATACACCCGATATGTGAGGCCCAAACGGTGAACACCAACCCGTTACAAGCGTGAGTCGGGAACCTTAGAGACATACTAGATTCTCAGACCAACTCTTCACGTCATCCCGACACTTCACCAATTACAACATGGCTAGATTGAGGTACAACTTTCACTCTCCCTCCTTTATATACCCTGCTAGTACGCGTGGTTGGAATCATCCCTTGGGGTGATGAAATCCCCAAACAGGTTCCACTAAGAAAAGAAAAAAGCGTGACTAAAAAGACTTGGTAAGCTATGATTTCTCATCACCCAGGATCGCCAAATGGTGTAAGGGGATTGGATACGTCAAATAGCTTACCATCAAGCATGAAACACAAGATTAATTGACCCCCTAGTTAAACTATGTGCCTAAGTTATGCAAAACAACAAGTAGTTGTTGATAAATAACTAACCCTGCAAGGAAACTTGTTAGTGATTCTTGTCCTTGTTTCTTGCCAAATATTGATCAGATGCTTGCACAAACTCAAAAAAGACACATTAGGAGGTCAGAACACTTAAAAAAACCAAAAAAAGTGTTGAAAACTAAAATTTCACCTTCTAAAAAAAGTTGTCCAGGTCAAGTCTGCCTATCTGCAAGTTAGGTCCACCTATCCGGAGGTTAGGTTTGCCTGTTCAGAGGTCAGGTCCTCCTGTCCGGAGGTCAAGTTTTCCCCTTTGTGATAAATTTGAAAATATCAGTTTTTGGAGTCCGTGGAGGGCAGGTTCGCCCTTAGACAAGGTCGGGTTCGCCCCTGGAGGTTAGGTCCGCCTATCTGTCAGGTCGGGTCCACCCCTTGAGGTTGAGTCTACCCCTAGATTGTCGGGTCCGCCCCTCTGCAAGTCAGGTCTTCCCCTCTACAACCTACACCTACAAAAAGTGAAAAAAATAGCAAACATGTAAGATACAAACCCATTTGTGGGTCACACTGAGCGTGCTAGAAATGTGATCAAGAGAAAATGTGGTCCCAAAAATGAGAAACAAAAAAAAATATGTAAGAAACCACCTAAAAACCTAACACCTCAAGATTGGGAAAATAATTAGCTTAACAAAAAAAAATAGAACATTTTACCTTAGCGAGTTGTTCTTTTGGTTGGCCCTTCGATTGTTGGCGTGATATATGCTCCTCTTAATGGCAAAAGATGCAAGTGTGGGATGCAAGATGGATAAGAAATGGATGGGAATGGATGGAAGTGCAAATATTTGGCTAAATATGGATCAAATGAAAATTTTGCAAGAGTTTGGTTAGCACAATGATCTCCCCCCCAAAATGAGAGAAAACAAAGGGTATTTATAGAGAATTTTGAATTCTCTAGAGAAATGGGTAGTTGAAATTAAACCAACATGGCCAAGATGTAGGGCTATGGTGAGTTGAGAACTCACAAGCCCTCACATCTTGACATGTGGCATGTGAAGTGGCTTGAAAAAAATGATGTGGGTATGACATGGAGGTACTACATAGTACCTTGGGATTTGGACAAGATTTCCGCATAAAGGAGGTCCTTGTCCACATGAGGGTGAGAGGACATGTGAGGAATTAAAAATTTCTCAAATATCCACAAGGGAATGAGAGAAAGAATTTAAAATTCTTTCAAATGCATTGGGGGATTAAATGTGAATTAAAAATTCACATGGGGAAAGGGGTTCCTTCTCCAAAAAGAAAAAGCATTTACTAGGGTTGACTTAGGAAACATTCCATAAATGACATGGAGATTAGGTTGACCTAATTAAGTGATTAAGGTTGTGCAAGTACCTGATTAAACAAATTAAAGACATATCAAAGGCAAGTGGGAGATTAGGAAGAGTTCACATGTGGCTTGATGTGACAAGTCAAAGATCACATGGGAAAGAGAAAAAGGAATTTAATATTCTTTGGAAGGATAAAAAGAATTAAAAATTCCTTGAGAGGTTGATTAGGCTAGTTAATGAAGGATTAGAGGAGGGTTAAGTGGTTAAGAGAGATTAGAGGCCAACTTGCAAAAGTTGGAGGATGTGACACATTCTAATCAAAGATTAGGCATGTGCATATCCATAATGATGAGATTAAGATCTAATAATTAGGATTAAGAAAGGGATGTGACATGTGAGGAATTAAATAAATGTCATATTTATTTAATTCATTTGATGAAAGGGAAGGTTAAAGAGATAAGGTATTTATTTATTAATTAAAAACCTTAGGGATTTGGCATAATTAAGGATATTAATTAAATAATAGTGATATTACTTAATTAATGCAAATAAGGGGATGCTTAAACGAAAGGGGATAAATTTGGATAAATTAAGTGTCCAAATTTAGGTGTCTACAATAATATTTTCCCACCTTTTGATTTATTAAAAACTCAACATTAATAATAAATATATTTATATTTAATTTTTGACTTAGAAATTTGATTTAATAAATTAATTAACCAAGGCAACTTAAATACTATTTATCAACATGATTTATTTAATACTTTATTTAATTCATCAATTAATCAAACAACATTATTAAAAAAATTTAATTCAAACAACCCAAAGCAACATTTATCAAACATCATGAAAGGGTGAATCATGGAGGGGCACTACAAAATGAGTCTCTAATTCCTTTGTTTGTTAATTCATGGAATAAGGGATCTATCATTATTGCAGGGGTGAGCTTCATCATCACCGAGGAGCTTATTGATAAGTAAATGGTCTTAGTTATAAGGGTGTAAAGGTGAAGACAATTAGTAAAATTAGTTACAAAATATTTATCGAGGATTTCTCGGAGAAAGGTGAAAAGATCAAAAGGCTTCAAGACAACTATAATAGAGAACACCTTCTTGCATTGTGGCATATTGTGAGTTTGCATATAATGAAATATTTTACCTTAGAAGATTCCACATTATGCATGGTTATTACTTTCATCTTTCTGATCACCTTAGACATGGAAATACTATAAATGTGTCATTTTATCACCTATCTGTTACATTAGTGGTTGCCATTGCAACAAAAGATCGGCCTATTAATGTCTGATACAACTGCCAGATTTATACAAGATCCATGGGAGGTGGTTAATCCATGCCACAAACCCAAGCATTGCAGTGCACCAAAAAGACCAAGGGACACACCATCTTGCAACAATCCCCCCAACGCAAGCGAGGGGTTCGAACCTGTGACCTCAGCTATGATACCAATCATTAAATTGTTAGTTGTCATTGTACCAAAAAATTGACCTATTAATGCTCGATACAACTACCAAATTTACACAAGATCCATGAGAGGCGGTTAAGCCATGTCATGAATCCAAGCACTGCACTACACCAAGGAGAACAAGGCACACACCATCTTGAAACACTTTCTTCTTTAGAAAAATGCATTTTTTAGGGGGAATATCCTCCTCTCCATAAGGGGTTAATTTTTCCCTTGTACCAATGTAGTTTGGGTCTCACCCCTATCAACAACCCTTGATTTAAAATTTTTAATGTGTCAATTAATTTTTTTAAAGGATGGGCCCTCCACTAGCAACCCTAAGGTTCTTATTATGTCCTTTAAAGGGAATACAAGTATCCCAAACACCTCTTCTATATTTTCAAGGATGAAAAAACCCTATCTCCATGGAAAATATAGGAACCCATCCCCTTTGTAACCCTAGCTCTGCTTGGATGAGAAAAAATAAAATTGAATTTTCTAAGAAGTGGCTAAATAAGGATAGTCTATTGGGTTTCAATCCTACCTCAATTTCCACAAGAAAGGCCTCATATATTTCCACCACCCTAGAAGAGCCTTAGTTAGAAAATAAATCCAAAAAGAACCCCTCCTCTTTAAATAAATTGGGTCCTAAGAGCCTCAAGGGAAAGAAGAGTGTTCGTCAAGAAGAAAAATCCAAGGCATCAAAGGATTATGTTATAGACATTTTAGATGAAGGGCATGTGCAAGAAGTTGGGTCCACAAAAAGATCAAACTAAAAATTTGAAGCACTTACACATTGAATCTTAAAAAAAATTAGTGCTATGAAATTTAGTATTTTGAGTCTAGTTTCCAAATATGTAATTTATTCTAATACCCAGATGATACAAATTAATTTTTACAAGACATGTATTAAAAAAAAATTAAAAGTCACTTTTTTAGGACCATACCATGCATGTGTATGAACACCATAATTTGAAATAAATAAAAGTATTTTTCTAATTCCTTTTTGGGAAAGATGTGTAACAAACTAAAAATTGATGAGGATATATATATATATATATTCCTTTTATTAATTTTTTGTTGGCCCTAATTGTTGTTTTTGAGAACCAACGTGTACAGACACCATATTTTGAACTAAACTAATTGTTTTCTATTGCGTAGAGAAATGTTTGTAGATTGATGTCATATAATTTTTTAACAAAAATATTAACAGATTAAAAGTTATTAAAAAATGAAAAAAGCCTAATATTTCAAGTTTATGGACCAGTTTGCTTGGAAATTAATTAAAAAATACAAAAAATAATTCATTCATGAAAAAAATTACATATTTGGAAACTAGAAATTGTGATCTGTAATGAGTTTAAATTTCATAAACCAATTTTGAAAAAAAATTGTTAGTTATATTGCCAAAGTCAATTATTTCTCTTGACATTATCTTAGTCTTATAGTTGCAGGTTCAAGGCTAAGGGTTGGGTTACCAAGCCTTTCTTGAGCCTAAAACCAAATCAAAAATTTGGTTGGGATTTCAATTTTTTTTAGAACGTGTACCCATTTAGGAATGAGATCATGATCTAAATCTTGGGATCCCATTCCTAAATGGGTACTCATTCTTTTAAAAATGGGTACCTATTCCTTTCAATATTTTTTTGGCCAAAACTTCCCCTCTTTGTGGACCAAAATTCTTGCACTTACCCTTAAGAAGTTTATGGAAAGGAGGAAAAAGATATTTTGGGTAGTGAAGAAGTTTCTAGTAAGGGGGAAAAAGAGCCTTTGGGCGGTAGAAGGTCGACCAGATTGGTGAAGGCTTGTGGTAGTGATAAAAATAAATTATTTGATATGAAAGGTAAACATGTTGAGATTGATTATGAAGGGGAGATTAATTATTCTGGGGATTTTCTCCCTCCTTTGGATGAAGAACCCTATTGTAATTATGAGTAATTTGATACCTTGTCCCAATAGGAAGAAGACATGATGCCTCTCTTTATCTCTCCTCTCAAAACCCTTCAAGGGATGTGGACAAGTCAAATTCTGAGAATGAAGATGCCAATGTTGAGGAAGATCAAGAAGAGAATTAGAGGGTTGAGAAGAAAAAAAATATGAGGGCCTATTAGACACCTTAAATGTAGAAATTGAAGACCTAAGAAATGAAATTTATGTTGTTAAGATGGTTTAGGAAGAGCAAAAGGATTGTATAATCTATGATAAAAAAAAATATTGAACTTGTATCAAAATAGACTAGTCAAAATGGAGAAAGCCTTCAATGATCTTGAAAAAATAATGAATGGCATAATGAAGAAATATGTGATTTTGGGGTGGTGATTGACCAATCAAAGTTAAAGAAGAAGAAGAAATGGGACCTAAGGGAGGACCAACTAGAGACTAAAAGGAAACAAATAAGACTAAGTGTGATCTAGAGGCTAGCTTCTGTTTTATAATCGGTAACAAGTGATGTAATGGATTTAAAACCCTTCCCTACCAAATCAATCAAAAATATGTTCTCTTGATGTATGAAGTGCAATCTATATTTTACGGTTCATAAGTGGAGAATTTTTGTAACATATGTTGTGTTCATTTTCCTACTCAAATAATTGACCCCCTAGGACTAATGCTAAATAATAGGTACATATATCTATAGTTTAGAATTGTCCTATTTAATCAAATTATTGATTTTAGGTAGAAAACTACTGGGATGAAGTGCAAAGAAAACTAATTGTATGTGTTTAAGATTCTAGATAATTTTTTTTGGGTTTTATTCTTTGTTCTTGAAAATTTCTAAAACATATTTAAGTTTTGAACTTTTCCTAGTAACGTAAAAGTTATGAGCATTTAAACATTGTCCTATTTCATTATAATAAACATATTGGAAGTTGATAAGTGATTATATGATGAAAACATCTGATTTAAATGTGTATTATCATTACATATAAATGTATTATTATGTAATGGAATGAATTTATTAAATGGTACTACCCTTCTAATGAATTCTAGAAAGGGTTCTAGATTTGGGAATCAACAAATGAGGAAGTAAGACCCTCCATTCCCTATGTTAGTTAGTGTTGAGTGGCTTTAAGAATTATGTTTGGAATGCGAAATGATTTCCTTATGGGACTACTTAGTAAATGGTATTTCCTTGAAAATATATTACTTTTAAGTTAAAATTTAAAACTTATTGAATACCAGTTACGAACTTTATCTTCTAGTGTTGTTTATCTATCCTATTGAATGTCTAGATATCAATAGTGAGATAATTTGGACATTCTATGTTGTAAACCTTAATTATCATTGATTACAATCATGAGTGCATTACCTTGGTTGATTTAAATTATCTTCCATAATATCTTTATCAATATACTAGTGCACTAGATATATGATTCCATGAGCATATAAGTAAGCTAACTTGTTAGACATTCACATAGTAAGCCATATTCCATCATGCATGTGGGCCACATTTCTAGATCCTTTGTGATGGATCAAAATTCTCTAGCGAAGCAACATGGAGAAGTGTAATGCTTCATGGTAAGGTGGATATCGCCTTGATGATGCTCTCTCTCTCTCTTTCACTTAAAGTTATAGAGAAAGGAAACATAAGATGTTTAGTAATGCAAGTGTTAATATATCATTTTTATTTTGATCAATATATTGAGAAGAGTAGATGACTGTTACTTATTTTCTTATACTTATAATTACAATAATATAGATCTATATTTGTTATAGAATATATTTATTGCTAAAATTAGATCCATTTTATATGTTTTCAAACTAGTTTCAAAATGTGTAAAATTATGTGTAGTGTAAATAGGTTGAGTTTTATAGTTCATGCTAGGGTATTGGAAATAGATTTTACACTAATTGTGATGATTGCAAAATAAATTATATATTTGAAAAAATGGTCTAAGTGTTTGACTCTTTGACTTTGAGTAACTATTATGTTTAATTATCAATTAAATTCATATTTTATTAAGTTATTATGAGTAGATGTTACAATTTGGGAGTTGGATAAGCCTTCCATGAATCACCATAAGAGAGGGCACATGGAGTCTCCTCATGAGGAGGAATATTCCAAGTGAGAGCACCTCAAAGTTTCCCATGGGGCTAGGTGTCAAAATGGATTAGCTCACAAGTGTGTGAGCAAGAGGATAGGGTTGGCCACAAAATTGGATGTGGAGGTAACAAGTGTCACCTTCACATTCAAGGATTGAGAGATTAGGTTTTCTACTTATTTATTTTGTGTAAATATGGAAAGGGATTCTTACTTAAATTATTATTCTCACTCTTATCTCATAAATTATTATTGTGTATGGTTTTGAGAAGGGAGATTGGTCTTAAATATTTGAAAAAATAATAATATGGGGTGATTGTGAGAAAATTAGATATCAAGAGGAGTAAAGTATGAGGTGTTTCCATAATAATGGGTTACAATTTATGGGACATCGGGTTCAATCCCACAAAGATGGTTTACAATTTCTGAGAGATTCTAATTTTTGCTTAAATCACCTATTTTAGAAAATATAATGATTTAAGCCTTAAAAAGTTCCATTTTAAACATCTCCATTCAAGAGGGTTTGATCAAACTACCTTAGATCAAGCCCCTTGGATAGAACCCCTAGTTTTAAACCATACTTATAATAGAGTCTTCTTTACACCTATCAAAATGTTGATAAAAAACAACTTTGATTTACCTTTTGGGGGATCAAGTGAATTCAATTAAAATTTATTTTTTACAAATATGTAATCCTTATTATAAGCTTTCCCAAAAGTATAATTTTAAATAAATTTAATTTCATTATTACATTTATTTTGTATTTCTAGAATGTAGGGGAGCCACCAAAAATCCTGATTTTGTTCATCGGCTGTGGAAAAATAGAAGATTATCAAAAAAAATTGAAAATGAGCACCTGTGATATTGAAGTGTTCATCCAACAAAAAAAGAACTCTATTACAACAAAAAACAGGTTATATAGTTCAATCTATTTTGAATTGTAATTGGTTTGAATTCGAAACTTGATTAAGGAAAAATATTCAATAAAACACTATGAAACTAATTGAAATCACTAGATATAGTAGTTACAAATCTAAATGCAAAAAAATAGAATTTATCCTTCATGGAAAAAAAGTTATGTGCTATATGGTGAGCATCACTCCTTAAAAATGGTGTTGACTGAAAAGAACTAGTTTTTGAAGGAGATGGAAAAAGAAGTGCAATTTCATTCTAAAAATTTTGAAAAAAAATATTTAGAATATACAGAAAAAATGTCACAAATCATTGGTTTGCATCATCTTCAAATTCCTTATGGTTTAGCCGCTATAGGTGCTCGAAAGTGAAGATTTAGTTAGAAAAAATCAATTTAGTGTCCAGTTTGGCCAAAAATTGTAAACTAGTATTGTGGGATCACCCCATCCTGATTTTTGCCTGAAATCACATATTTTTGGAAAATATAATGATTTAAGCCTTTAAAGGTTCCATTTAAATTTTAATTAAATAGGGTTTGATCAAACCCTCTTAGATCAAACCCCCTTGGATAGAACCCCATTAGTTTTAAACCATACCTATAATGGAGTCTCCTCTACACCTATCAAAATGTTGATAAAAATCCACTTTTGATTTACCTTTTGGGAAGTCAAATGAATTCATTTAAAATTTATGTTTTGTAAGTATGTAGCCCTTATTATAAGCTTCCCAAAAAGTATAATTTTAAATATATTTAATTTGATTATTATATTTATTTTTTATTTCTTGTGAATGTAGGTTTTTCAATGAACATCAAGTTATTTATTTCACACATACAAAAAAATAGGAAAATAGAGAAAAAAATTCTAAAAAGTACATGTGCACTAGGTATTGATGTCCTTATTCCAACAAAAAAAGAACAAGTTTTTGATGAGGAAAAATAGGTTTTGATGGGACCCGAAACCCATTACAGTCCAGTTTTGAAGGGACTAGAAACCCTATCCAAGCAAAACATGTTGCACCAAAGATAATTCGAGTACCATCAATAGCCCATCAGCAGCAACACTAAGAATAAAACTAGAAAGCACATGTTGCACAAAGGTTTTATAGGGACCTTGAACTCACAAAAAATCTAATTCTAGCACTTGACACCCAAGGGTTTTTGAAGGTACCTTGAACCCTTAACTAGGTTTTTCAGGTACCTTAACCCCATAATAGGTTTTGAAGGGACCATAAAACCTTTACAATCAAGTTTTGGCGGGGACCTTAAACCCATAGAAACTAAAAAAAATTGCCTGAAACATTCAGGCAACACAACAACCATGCTGCAACAAACCAACTCATAGCACCAATCAGCAAGAAACACCAACCCAACCTCCACCTCAATAGGCGAGGGCACCCCTCTATAGGAGAGGATGAAGAGAGATCCAAATCCACAAGACATAGAGCTTCCCACCTGGTCCACAACACCCCTTTCCACCTCAACAGGAGTAGCCTCCACCTCCATAGAAGACATCAACTGAAGAACCTAATAGAAAGCAGTTACACCCACAGAAAGGAAAGTCAAGACATCCTTTGGCCTAGCAGCAAACTAGAGCTTGGAAGAAGCAAAAGAGCACTCCACAACAAAGCTTGAGTGAAGAAACTTCTGAGCTTTAAGCATCAAAATTTGAAGGAGCCTAGCCATCAGGAATAACATACCCCCAACCTGCAAAATGAACTTAAGAGCACCAAAGGGGGAACAAAACCCTCTACAAAAACTAAGAGTTAAAAACCAAGGAAAGAGAAGCCAAGAAGGCTTCACCAAGCCACAAGACAACCCCATCATCCACAAAAACATCACCCACCAAATGGGATTCAGAATAACATTAGCATAATGAGCAGTCCCACCTTAAGAAAATGTAGAACCACCATCCAGCCGAGGAAACCACCAACACAAACCACAGTGCCAAAAAAATAGACCAAGCCCCTCATAAAAAACTAAGAATAGAAACCAGGAGGGGCACAAAATATCTCCCACAAAAATCCCAAGAGCTAAGGACAACAAAGAAGCAAGAGGAGAATCCCAAGCAACCAACAAAAAACCAAGGCCAAAAACTGGCCAAGGACAGAGAAACAGAAAAAACTCCCCACCAAGAAATAACATCAGCACCAAGCAAGGGACAAAAGACAAGCAAAGAAAACATAGGGGAACTCCCTTCCCACCTAAAGCAGTAGCTAAAAAGAACAACGCCCAAACAAACAAGCCCCAGAAATAGAAAGAAAATCCCTGCACCCACACCACATAACGAGGCCCAACCATAGAGGGTCCAACAATGTAAGCAAAAGGTAGGGGAGACTTCACAAAAAGATCCAAAAAAAACAAAGATGGAAGCAAACACCCATCACAAGCTCCATTAGCCAAAGAAAACCTACAGGACAAGCAAGCCACCCATAGTAAACCATCCTCAAGCATCACGCAGCCAAAAGGAATGAAGGCCAAGCACTGCAGAGACCCAAAATCACCCCCCGCCCATCTTTTAAAGACCATGAAGAGCCCATGAAGAAGCAGCATTGTCGACACCGCAACATCTACATCCCCAACCTCACAAAATTTTCCTGCATTGACCTCAGCAAGCAAAACTCTTTTGTTGCAACCATTCCCACCTAGCAACCTTTGTTGTTGTGCCTTCAATCCTATGAAGCTCTTGCCACACAGTCCTCTGAACACCTCCCGCAAAAAAGGAACCATGGCAACAGGTAGAGGGGGGTAACAAATTCGTCTGCAACATCATCTTTGTCTGCATCATCACCATCCTCATCGACCTCAACACATCCACTTGCAGAAACCCTCGCTCCTCCCACTTGCACTCTCGCTCTTCCCATAGTTCCCATAATATAACAAAAAAAAGAACAAGTTAATTCAAATGTATACAAAAAAATTTATGTGGTCTGAAGTACACCTCTGTCCAAATTATAATTACTTTGACTTGGAGAATTAATTAAAAAATATATGAAACAAAATATTATGAAAAAATGTCCATGCACTAGATATTGGTGTAAAAAAATTGTATTTTAAAAATTAGAATTGTATCCTTTCTATCAAAAAAGTTATGCAGTTTGAAGTAAACCTCACCTTTTAAAAATGTTGTTTAGTAGAAAAATAAGTTATTAAAAATTACCTAAAAGGATTCACAATTTATTTATTTATTTTTTTAAATATAATATTCATCTTCAAATTATTAATGGTTTAGCTGCTATAGGTGTAAGAAAATGAAGATATAGTGAAAAATGTTGATTTCAATGTCACGTTTGGCCAAAAAGTGTAACCCATTATTGTGGGATCACCCTATGGAGAAGGAAGGAGGATTTATCCCTCCAAATAATGTAGTGATATAAGTCCTTCCAACTCCATTTTACCATTGTATTTATATTTTGTGAATACTTTAAATATTTTTGTTGGAGTTATTTGTCAAAATAGTTTATGAAATGCTTTTTAGAAATAATAGTTTCACTGTATAGTTAGTGGTTTGTGTTTGATATACATGTTTTATTTGGTTATTGGAGAATGTTGAATGTGTTAAGTGGGGTTTCATGGGTATATGATATGCTTATTCCATTATTGGATATGGACTATTCTATTTTGTGTTAGGTTTCTTGATGATTCTCCTTGCTTGGGGGATGGCTAGAGTCTTATTAAGGCTTGATGATTCCTTATTAGTTGGATTAAGAGCATATTTCCTTCCATTGGAAATGTCACCATTGGAGCTTCCTAATCTTGTCCTTGAATATGGTTATTAGAGTTTTAGCTCATTGGATTCTTTTTTTTTTTTACTATCCTTGTTGTATAATGAAAGTTGAAATAAAAGGTTGAAGCCTCTTTTGTTGTTTGAGGAAGGAAAGAATTTAATAGATTCAAGTATATAATAAAAGAATGTTGAATTATTTTTGTTAAGTGGATATGAATTGGAAAAGTGATTTTAATGCTATTAATATAAAAAGGAATAGGAGTGAAGTCATTTAATTTAATTTTATAATAAAAGAAATGGATCATAGTTGAAAACCATGTATATGTATAGTTAATAGATGCAAATTTAACATAATGGACATTTAAGTTTCCATGATAGAATCTAAAGCTTTCATATGTTTATTCTAAGCAATATACTTATTAGGAGATTTAAATAAGATTTTATAAAATCAATGTTAGATATCTTTAAAAATGTGTGTGTGGAAAATGTTAGTATCAAAATGAGATAACAAAAATACACCAATGCGACATTAAACTAAAAAAATCTAAATAGAATGAAATCAAAGAAATCAAACAGAGCTTCTTCAGAATCGTTCCATTGTCCTCTATCTCTAGTGATTTGATTGAAGCTGCTACTCTCAGATTGTATAAGCAAAGCTTCTCAGAATGGCAACCTGCAGAATGAGTATGCAAAGAGAGAGAATACTTCTCTATCCTATATGCTAGTGGAGTGAAATGTTGGTTTGTGGATATGCACAGGGGCTGTGGATTATGAATGCTATTGAAGCTATGATATGAGGATGATAGGCCATGATATGGATTGCTAATATGCTAAGCTATGCTATGCTATGATTCTAAAGGCTATGGATGTTGGAAGGCTGATTAACTATAGTTTTCTTGTATGCAAGCTTTCTTTTTTTAAAGACCCGACAGTCCTTTTTATAGATTTTTATAGGCAAGAGCCTGGCTGGAAAAGATCAATGGCTGTGAGATTGTCCGGTAATTTTGAATGGTGAAAGATTGAGAGGTTGAGAGGAAGATGGAAGATGTTGGGAGGTTGGAGAGAAGAATGGAGGTTTGTCTTCAACCCACGGGAACAACTTTGCTCAGAAACAGAGAAATTTGTTAATTTTCTGTTTTGAAGTTATTTCACAGTTGTTGCAGATAATCCAAATTAAATAAATAAATTTATTTAATTTTATGTGAGTTTGAGGATTTAAAACATTTTTGAAATATTTGATGTGAATGGACATTAGAAGATTTAATTAAATATTTGGAATATTTAATTGTGAATAGACTTTGAAGAATTATTAAATATTTAGAATATTTAATTGTAAATGAAATTTAGAGGTTTTTAGAAGAAAAGAATATTTAATATCATTTTGAATAAAATATTCAAGCCAAGAGTATATATGATAATTAATATAAATAAATCATAATGTTTATTTAATTAATTAAAAAGTGATTAAATAAACTTATTTATTTAATCACGAAAGAATGAACAATATGAGCTGAGCAGAGCGAGCATGAAGGCGTTTTTGGGAGCCTGCTACAGGCGAGCTAGGGCACCCGTGCCCTAGCTTCTTCTGTTCGTTTTCCAGGCACCTGTGAGGGGGACGGGTTTTGGTGTGGTGCGGGTTGAGGCCAGGGGTGGCCATTTTCTGCTTTCCTTTTTTCTGAGTGCTGGTTTACTTTGGAGCTGCTTGGTGTTGGCTGTTGGGCATGTGATTCAGGTGCGGGGTGGCTCTTGGCCTGCGTTTTCTACCTCCTTTGCTGGCTGGGTGTAGCTCTATTTGCTTCCCTATGCTGGGTGGTGTTCCTTGGGGTTTTTTCTCTTGCATGTAAATTGCGGTGGGCTGGTACTGGTTTGGGGTTTTGTCTGGTGCTTTGGTGGGTGGTTTCAATGGCATTGAATGCATCGTCTGGTGAGGTGAGGGGAGATGATGCTATGACGAAGACTGGTGATGGGGCTTCCTTTGGAGAGGGTAGGACAAAACCGAATACCTTTAAAATGCATAAGGTAAATGGATGTTTGGAGAGGGCGCAAGTTCGTCCTGTGTTGGTGATTCAATCGGAGGCAGTAGCTGAGGATCTGGAGTACTACAGTAATCATGTTTTGATTTGTAAGTTTATGGGGTTGAAGGTTTCTCTCTCTTTCTTGGTCACTTGGATCCGCAAGACATGGTCTCCGGAGGGTGACTTTGATGTTTTGTTGGCTGCAAATAATTTCTTTCTGGTTGACTTCTCGTGCATTTCAGATCGAAATAAGGCATTTGAAGGGGGGCCTTATTTTTATAACCAAGTAGGTCTTTTCATAAAACCATGGCATGCAGGCTTTAATTCGGCAGAAGAGCTGCCTTCGAGGGTCCCGGTTTGGGTCCGCCTTCCTCGACTGCCACTTGAATGTTGGAGAACTGATATTTTACAATCGATTGCTTTATTACTGGGTAAGCCTATTGGTCCTTCTCAACATACTTTGGATAAGAGAATCTTTACTTATGCGAGGGTTTGTGTCGAGATTGATCTAAGTCAGCCTCTGCCTGATTCTATTGATTTGACTGTTGGCTCTAATTCCTGGACCCAGCCATTGGATTATGAAATGTTGCCTTTTAGGTGTCGGCTATGTCATGAATATGGACACCTGTTGCGGAGGTGTCCTCGAGCTTTTAGTACAGGAGGTAAAATTAATGCAGATACCCAACCTAATACGAGGGTGGAAAAGGGTAAGGTTCCAGAGCAGGGTTTGGACATGGATAAAGAAGGTTTTGTTCCTGTTAAACCTCGCAATCGAGGTCGAGGCCAAAAGAGGCCTTTTCAAGATAGACAGGATGGGGAAACTTTCAATAGATTTGAGGCTTTGGATGGGTTAGTTCAGGAGGAAGGGTTTACAGCTGACATGTAAATGGCGGATGGCTTTGGTTCTAAAGAGTCGGTTGAGGTACAACCTTTGGTGGTCCCTGGTGTGGATCAGCTTGGTGCCCAGGATCCTCTGATGGGGCTCGGTCTAGCTCCTTCCGCCCTAGCTATGGGTGAGGGGGATGGGGTGGTTGGTGATTCTGGTGGCCCCTCTGGTGCTGGTAAGGTCTACTCGGAGGCTCGAGATAGCCCTGATTTAGGTAAGCTTAAACCTTCTTCTTCTATCTTGGGTGTGCAACAAAAATATTTTAAGAAAGGGATTCCAGAGAAATCAGTGAAGGTTGGCCGCAAAAAGGACCAAGAAAAGGTGAAGCTTGCTGGTGAGACATTGGTTGAGGTTGGTTCGGTGAAGACTATTGATGCTCACTTTTCCCAACCCCAACGATGATAGTTCTTTCTTGGAATGTGAGGGGTATGAATAGCATCCCTCGACAAAAGGCTATTCGAGATTTGATTCGCATTCATTCTCCGGATGTGATTTTCTTGCAGGAAACTAAGTTATCAGTGGATAGTTTGTTAAGTGTGGCTCCTAAGATTTGGGGTCGTGGCCAATGTCAAGGTGTGGGTGCTTCTGGTAATTCTGGTGGAGTGGCTTGTTTCTAGGATCCCCGAAAGGTTAGTCCTCTTTGGTGGATCTCTTGTAAGAGCTCGATTTCATGTGTTGCTTCTCATTTAGAGTCAGGGGAGAAAGTTATTCTCTCTAATATTTATGCTTCGATTGATTTCCAAGGTAAAACACAACTGTGGGATCATGTTAGACATGTGAGGCTTTTGGATCCTTACCTGCCTTGGATCCTGGCTGGCGATTTTAATGCTGTCATTTCTTTAGAAGAGAAGAGAGGAGGTAGTGCTCATTTGGAGCCTTCCTCTAGGCTCTTGCAGGATAATATGGCTCTTTTGAGGTTAGTTGATGTCAAACCAACTAATGGAGTCTTCACATGGAATAATAGGAGAATTGGAGATGCTGCTATCTCTGAAAGACTAGATAGATTTTTGGTGTCTAGTTTTTGGATGGGGGATAGGTGGATGATTAGTTCTGAAATATTGGATTGTCGTGGCTCCGACCATTGGCCTATTAAGCTTGTGGTTGTTGTGCCTCAACGATGTGTTAGACAGACTTTCAAGTTCCAACTTATGTGGCTCCGGGATGAGTCTCTTCATGATATGATTTCTGGCTGGTGGGATCTTGGGAAGCCAGCTTATGGCACTGCTTTGTATTCATTCTCAAAGAGGTTACAGTACGTCAAATACAAGTTGAAAAGATGGAATAGGCAACATTATGGTAATTTGTTTCATGAAAAACAAAAGGCTCAGGATAATTTGGACTTAATCACCAGGCAGATTCGTGATCAAGGCCTAACAGAAGAGTTGAGTTTGTCAGAGATTGCTGCAACAAAAGCAGTAGAGGAATGGGAGTTAAGAGAAGAATTTTTTTGGAAACAAAAGTCTCGTATTGAATGGCTTCAGGCTGGTGATAGGAATACTTCTTTTTTCCACAACTCAGTTAAAGACCGGAGGCAAGGTAATGTTATTTCTTCTCTTGTGTTGTCTAATGGGGAAATTTTGTCCTCTTCTGCTTCTATCTCTGCGGAATGCATAAGATATTTCTCTTCGTTATTTTCTGAAGATTCGCCTCCAGCTGAGGAGGCCGAAACAAGGATTTTGAATTGTATCCCGCAGCTAGTGTCTAATGAAATGAATGAATCACTGCTTTCTCCTATTACCTTGTTGGAGCTTGAGAACGTTGTGTTTCATATGAAGAAAGGTAAAGCTCCGGGGCCTGATGGATTCCCTATTGAGTTTTTTCAGGAGTTTTGGGAGGTGGTTAAGTTGGACCTCTTAGAGGTTGTTAAGGAATCTTTCATGAATAAACAAATGTTGAAGTCTCTGAATGCAACTTTTTTAGCTCTCATTCCAAAGAAGGAGGGGGCTAATTCTTTGGATCTTTTTCGGCCTATTGCATTATGTAATGTTGTTTATAAGATTATTACTAAGTTGATTGCTGAAAGGCTGAAACCTTGGCTTGGTGGGTTAATATCTGAGGAGCAGGGGGGCTTTGTTGCTGGCAGACAGATCATGGATGGTGTTGTGATTGCAGCAGAGACCATCCATTCTATGGAATCCTCAAAAGAAAAATCTATGTTTATCAAGTTGGACATGGCAAAAGCATATGATCGCGTTAAATGGAGCTTTCTATTCAAGATTCTTGGAGCTTTTGGCTTTGCTAGTGATTGGATTGATTGGGTTAGGAGTTGTGTTACTTCTTCCTCCTTCTCAGTGCTTCTCAATGGTGAGCCCACTGAGTTGTTTGGTGCTTCTAGAGGCCTCAGACAAGGAGATCCTTTGTCGCCCTACTTATTCATCCTTCTTGCGGAGGGACTGGGAAGGCTTATTCGTGCTCAGGTAGCAAGTGGCTTGATTCAGGGTTGGAATTGGGGAAATGATCTTCCTCCTCAGACTCATCTTCAGTTTGTTGATGATACTGCCTTGATGGGTAGGGCAAGGGTTGAGGAGGCTTTGAACTGGCGCAATGTTTTGGACAGCTACTTGGCGGCCTCTGGGCAGCGCATTAATGAGGGTAAGTCTCTCATTTACTTCTTTCATACTCCTAAGAGTATCCAAAGGAGATTAGCAGGTATTCTTCGTTTCCAGATCGGTTCACTTCCTTTTCTCTATCTTGGAATCCCTCTTGCCATTCGTTCTCTCCCAAAAAGGTTTTGGCAAGAGACCCTTGACAAGTTTCAAAGTTTGGTCAGCCATTGGACTTGTAGGTGGCTTTCCTCAGCTGGTAGAGTGACTCTTCTTAAGTCCGTGATCCAGGCTCTCCCTCTTTATAAGTGCTTTGTTCTTTCTGCTCCTTCAAGTTTTATCCAAGATTTCGAGAGACTGTCTCGTCAATTCCTGTGGTCTGGTAATCTCCTTCATAGAAAGTGGAGCTTGGTGAAATGGGATGTTGTTTGTAGGCCGAAGCATGAAGGGGGTCTTGGTTTACGATGAACTGATTTGAATGGGCAAGCCTTGGCTGCTAAGCTGTATTGGCGTTGGTGTTCTCAACAGCATATGTGGTGGGCTAAAATTCTTACCCTCAAATATTTGGGTGCAGTGGAAAGCATGGAGGTTGTAAGATTCAGTCTGGAGGGGAAAGGTTCTATGATCTGGAGTACCCTCAAACGGGGTGCCAAGCTTGTGAAATAGGGCCTTTTTTGGATTTGTAATGGGGGTCAGGAAGCTCTCTTCTGGCATGACTCTTGGGATGGTCATCCCCCTATTTTGTCTTCTCATCCCCAACTTCAGGACTTGTGCCAGATTTTTGAGGAGGCGGGTTGGTGTCATGTGGCTGACTTCAAATCTCAACATTCCTTGAGTCAGATTACTATATCCAGGTGGAAGGATCCTCAGGATTGGCCTCCTGGTGGGGCTTTGGAGGATCGTCAAATGCTTGCTAAAATTCTGGCAGATCGCACCTGCAACTCTCTTCTTGAGAGGGATGTTCTTGCTTGGGGTCCTGATTTGCGAGGTAAATTTTCGGTTGCCTCTGGTTATCAGGTTTTGGATAAACAGGCCTTTGGGAGCTCTGAGGTTCCTTGGTGGAAGCATGTTTGGAATAAATTTGCTTGGCCTAAGTGTAATTTTTTCTCTTGGCTTGTTGTCCAAGGTAAGTGTCTTACTTGGGACAATCTTTGGAAACGGGGGTTCCAGGGCCCTTCCATGTGTGTTTTGTGTGGTCAGCATGAAGAATGCCTCTCACATCTCTTTTTTCAGTGTTCCTTTGCTAAGAATATCTGGCATCACTGGTGGAATCTCTGGAGTTTACCGTGTTGCCATGTCTCTGCCTTGGATGATTTTTGGAGGAGACAGGGATCATCCCCTGCCAAAACCTCTTTTCTGAAAATTGCTTGGAGCATTGGTCCTAGTTTGATTGTTTGGCATCTCTGGTTGGAACGCAACAGACGGATTTTCTTGGATAAAAAATTGGTCTTTGAGCAACTTTGGAGGCGGATTCTTGGGGCTTTGCAGGAGTCTTTGTTTGCAAAGTGTGATTTGTCGGTGCCAGTTGATCCTGGGGACTTGGGTGTTGTTAATTCCCTGGGTCTTGTTGCTGGGGATAGGAGAAATTTGGGCAGTGTGCATCGTAGATGTGGGCGTGAGAGGGTGGTTCGCGATGGCTCCTGGTGTCCACCTGCTCTTGGGGAGCTAAAAATCAATATGGATGGGTCTTCTAGGGGTAATCCTGGGCATGCAGGAGTTGGTGGTATTGGTAGAGACAGCTTGGGAGTGGTGGTGTTTTTCTTTTCCATGTATCGTGGTTTGCATACCAATAATCTTATGGAGGCTAGTGCTATCCTTATGGCGATTGAGCGGGCGGTTGGCCTTGGGTGGCGGCGGATTGTTTGTGAGTCTGATTCTCAGGTGGTTATTGATATGTTGAATAAGCGGCAGTTGGAGGATATGAATTGGCAGCTTGTTGTGGTTGTCAAGCAGATTATTTCTATGTGCTCTTCTCTGGAGTCCATTGTTTTTCGCCATATTCCGCGGGAGTGGAATAGGGTGGCTGATGGTTTGGCTAGATGGGCGTCGGAGAAGACAGATTCTTGGTATGTGGATGGTTGGGGCAATCTTCCTAATGACATGGCCCCTGATCTTGAGGAGTGGGTTGCGGAGGATATGAGATGCTTCTTGGGTGTGAATTAATTCTTGTTTTGTTGGGCCCCTTGTGGCTTCTTTCTTCTGACTTTGTAATGCTGTTCTGATTTAATAAAGTTTTTACCCTCTCTTTTATTAAAAAAAAAAGAATGAACAATATAAATAAATTGTTTAGATTTATTTATAATGCCAGATTAAATTCAAAGATTTAATTTTTTTATTTAAGGGTAAATGCTTTTGACGAGCTATGAACCGGATACAACCATTCAACAATAACACCCCAACGGTTTGAACCTTGGTGGCAAGAACAACAATGCCACCTATAAACCATCACACCATGCCAATACGAAATTAAAGATTTAATTAAATATTAAAAATATTTAATTAATTACCAGACTATTGTGATGTGACCATTTTTAGGTGTATACAATATGTACTCTTATATAAAAATAAAAAATACTTAGTATTTTCTTTTTAAATGTACAAATTTCTTGCTTCATTTAATAGAATTGTGAAATATAATTGCTTAGTGTGGATATACAATTAATGAGCCTTCACATGTGCTATGCTTTAGGCTTTACTTTGGAGAACTCCACTTCAATTGAATCAAATCATATATATGCATGAACTTTAGATAAACTCATATAAAATAATAATCATATTATAATTATATTATAATATATATTTAATTATGAATTTAAATTAATTAAAATGTTGATATATATTTAATACTAAATTAATATTGTTAATTTTTTTAAATCATCTATAAATGTTGTGTTAATGTTCATGAAAAAAATAGGATCTTCATTAAATTAAAATCAAAATGAAAGAAGAAGAAAAAAAATGGAAACAAGAGAAGGAGCCATGGGCATGGTGAACCCTTGTCATTGCAACCTCCTTTGGGAGCTTGAATCCCATGGGGTTCATGTTTTTCTATGGGATGAATCCTGCAGTGGAGTCAAGAGTGTCATGGGAGGCTAATGCCTCCATTTGGTCATGTTATCTCTTAAGCTTGCACCCAAACTGAGTTGTGAAACTTAGTTAGCTAGAGAAACATGGGAGCATTCTCAGGTTGTGGGTCACCCAAAGTGAGAATGAACCTCCAGATAGGCCATCTTCCTAACTGGAACTATATTACTTAATCTACTGATTCTTTAAGGAAAAGGGAGACGGAATATTGAAAATGATAAAATTGAAAGCATAAAATGAAGTGATACACCAAACCTAAAAGGAGACAATGAAACTTAGAGCTCTACACTTGGTTCTAATCTATCATAAATTTAGTTTACACAACTTTTTACAACAATGTTCATGCATAAATGTTTCACTGAAAGGTCAAATACTTTGACTTGCAGAAGGGAGAAAAACCTCACAATAAGCAAGTGGTTGTATTTAACAAACACAATCAGCAACCTGAACAAACATGCTAATTATAGAATAGGTATTAGGCATGAGACAAAACTATAAAGAAACTAAGCAAGTTTACAAGACAGTTTGATCAATCATAAAGCATACATTGAACTGCAAGAACAAGATGGTGAGAAATCTATTACTAGAAATGAGCAAGGTAAACTTTTATTTAATATCTCCAAGAGTTACAAAAGCTGCAAAAAATTGTGCCAAAGGATTGTAAAAGTCACTATGCCTCCAATCTGCATAATTAGAACTAACTCAAAAAATGAGTAACAAAAGCAATATGTAGCAAAGCCCAAGTGGTTCCACCAAAAAAGGCTCTAGAAACTCCATTTTCATAAGCCTTCAAAAGCCTATTTTTTATCAACTAGATCTCATCCAAAAGAGCTCCAAAATTCTTGAAAGGGTCAATCTTGACCAAGTCCATCATAAAGGCAGACAACATTGCTCCAAGATGCTCTCCAATGTTCATAAATGAATCAAAAATAGCTCTTAAATCTTCTCCATGTGTCTCTCAACTTCTCAAAAAGCAATTAAAACCCCTCTATATGCTCTCCTTATGTTGGATATATGATTCCAAACAACCCTATATACTCTCAAAGTCATGAAGACTTTAACAATAATCCTCCATATGTTACTTTGGTGTGATTTTAACATTTTGTATTTAGAAGAGCAATTTAATTAAGTTTTTTATAACAACACTTAAATTAAATTTTTGTACATTTGTAATTTATGCAAAAATGGCATAAGGTAAATTATAAGAATCAAACTTTTACCTCACAAAGGTCAAAGCCCCTCTATAAGCTTCACTACATTATAACATACATAAGACAAAAATTATAGAGCATAAGACTTAAGTCTTAGCCCACGTACTAGTTGTATGTATATTTTTAAAATGAAGTGATAAAACTTCATTTTGTGGTCGATGTAGAGATTAGGGAAAACAAACCCTAAAATTAAAATTTGAGGCAAAGTAATACGTCACTTTTCACTTCACATTTCACAATTTTGAAAACCCTTGTCCACCGACACAAGGTATGCACAGGTGCTTGATGAAGGTTCTAGCAGATTTGCAATGACTTGGCTTATTTTCTGGTAATTCCACACCAAAAATTGACATAGAACCCGAGGTGAGTATTATTTTGAACTTATTGCTTTTCCCTTCAATGAACAAAAGCTTGAACTAGGAAACTTAGCAATTTCTGAAAATGAAAAGAAAACTTCCTTAGTGGTCGTAGCCATCTAGGTTTTTAAGTTATTTCTTGTGCTTTCCTCATGCATTTCTTTGTATTTTACTCATATTTTGTAGATTAAAATGCTCAAAATCAAGCTCTATAGTTAGCTCCTTTGCTCGATTCTCATAATAGACTTGTAGTTTAATTCACTTCAAGTTTTCTGGGTATAAAATTTCTCTGTTATTTCCTTTATAAAAGAGGCAGTCGTAGCCATACACTTTGTTGCAAGTCTTCAAAAGCTAGCTTTTCCATTTTAAGCTCCACATTTACTTTTATGTTGTTTCCATGCTTCATATCATGATTCTGGGTTCAACTGTGCTTTATCTTTTCCTCATTACTATGTGTTTACCATGCATTTTCTTAAGGAAAAATAACATTTCTGTAGAAATGAAATATGTGCATTATTCAGGCCGCCATGTAAAACTCTTTACTAAAGACACAAGAAGCATTATTCTCTTGAATGGCCGACCCTTGAGGAATATGAAATACTGTTGTATTTGCTTGATATTCTTCACAAATACCCACAACTCAGCCTCCATTTTTTACTAGAAATCCTTCATTTGCTCACAAGTTGCAAGCTCTATCCTGTATTTTTGAAAATATAGTTCATATTGAACTCTTTTTCTTTGTCTTTTCTATAAAAGATGTGATATTTGAGCTTCATTTTTGTAAAAATGATGAGGGTTTAATTTTTCTCTATACTTTTTATTTGGCTCCCATAAATACACATGCAAAACAAGGCTTAAATTCTAAACTTCATGATTACACAGTTCATATCATTGCTTGTGATAGCATGATGAATACCATCAATACTGTCATCTATGATGCTATAGGTTGAAGATACTTGTTATTGAAAAAAAAAAACCTTATTTTTTTTATATATGCACTATTATGCATTCCTTTTAAGCCAAGACATACACTCCATTGTTTCACATAATGAAGATTAATAAGGCATATTATTTGATAGCACTGTATTTTCCTTTGTAAGCACTTCAGTCAACACTTGTGCATTAATCCACATCATGTGTTATTCCTTTTATGATGATATCATAGATCAATAATCTATGACAATATAATGAATGATAAGCATAATTCAGAAACAAAGCTCATCAGCATGATAGCTTACTCAAAATCCAAACCTTCAAGGCCTAATATCCACATTCTTGAGCATTCTGTTTCAATACAATAATATTGTGTATATCCTTCCTGCCTTTATAGAGCTAGTATATATCACTTATGATTGTGACTAAAAGATCATTATCATGAGTAATGTATGCTTGCTTGAGTAAATCATAAGGAGAAGAACCACTTCCATGTTCAAATTAAAGTATAATAATGCAGCATGTTGGGCTCAACCCTCGTGGGAGCCACATTTTAACCCACATGCTACAATTTGATAGAATAAATCAGAAACATAAATGCACATGTATTTGCACATGAAGCAAACATATTAGTGAAATAAATGCATATTTTGGATGTGTTTGATGACTTCAATGGTTTTCTAGGGCACCTAAAGTATGCATTGCTTGTTTAATGCACATTGAGATTAGTTTATGCATGCATAGGTGTTTGTTCATGTAAGGTTGGGAACTTTTCATTGCTTACAACATTTCTCTAACACCACTGCCATTGTCAAATGTAGGAACTAGGAGCAACATGGAGCTATGAAGAACATAAGCAGTTCAGGACAACAACAGGACAAGATGACACATCAGAACTAGTCATTTTCAGGCAATGACTAGTATCCTTCCTTATATGCACATTTCCATTTACTTATTCATGTATATACTTTTTTTTATTAGCATTGAATAAGTAAAGTTAATCGCACGGCTTGTGTGAGATAATGTACATTTTTACATTCAATAAAGATTACTACTCTGTTAAGAAAAAATTTGAATCTTTCTTCTGTTACATGCACTTGTATGGATGCAGTAATTTGTAAAAAAAAAATGTAATCTTTCAAATTATTGGGATTTATGCACCTGAATGTAATATAGGGAAGATTAAAAATGTACCCTTCTCTCTCGATTTCTAAACATAAAGCTCAACCTAATTGAGCAAGTAGTGAAATTAGGTAACATGTCCAAATACCCAAAAAATTATTTGCTAATATTTTATAAATATTTGTTATCTTGACTTGTTGATCAGTCATGAGTTTATCTAAAAAAAAAAATTAAAAATGAAAAGAATTTTTTTTAAAAAAAATTTATATATAATGTATACATATTTCTCTTTCATCATTCAATTTTTTATTAAGAAAATAAACAAAGGCAATTATATAAATACAAGAATAAAAATATACAAAGAAATGTGTATATTTAAAATTTTACAATAGAAGAAAGAAGACTCATTGATTAATTTCCTATAATGAAAGAGGATGAATTCTATTCTCATGCTCTCATAAATTTATCCTTCATCCTGCAAGGTAAAATGGTCAAATGTGAAGATTAAATTCTTTTAAACAAACCCTTAAGAATTTAGAGCTACATTTAGAGTTACTCTAGATCCAAGGGTAAAGAAAGAACTCATTCAATGGATCCTCACACCTTAAGGGTCTTAAGCTTGATTGTGAAATAACTTAAGTAAAAAATTTGCTACCCTTTTTATTAAAATGTCAAAAGTTGAGTAATCTCTTATAATTTACTTTTGGGTGGGGTGTCCCTATGTTGAATATTATCTCTTGTATTTAATTAAAAGAAAAGTGAGATGACCCCTCTAATGTTATCATTGTCATTGATTATTAAGCTAATTAAATAGTTTATTTTTGTACAAGTAAATTTGATATTGTAGATGGGGTTGCATGCATATTAAAGTTCATCATAATATTAATATATATTAATGAAGTAAATTGATTACCAATATTTAATTATTGGGAATATAGTATGTTATTGAGCTTGTTTAATGTGGGGTTTATATTGACATTTAATTAACTATTCTTGTTGCTTCCAAATTTATGTAAGATGGCTCTAAGACCTTAGTTTGTAATCTATTGTTGTGAACTTTTGAGTTGTAACACTCGACTATTAGTCAATTAATGGCACAAATAGCTTGTGATCAAAATGTGTCTTTTGAGTGAGGTGACCTGCTATCTTGATTTAGGTAGTGGCTTAGCCTTCATTGCTTGTGTTGTGCTATGTAAGAAGTAGTGTTGTGAGTGCAAATGATGTGTGTTCTATGTGTTACATGTAAAAATGATTTCTTTGACATATTTTGTATACATACCAATATCACTTACAAATTATGTTCAACAACCCCCCCCCCTCCTCTCTCTCTCTCTCTCTATATATATATATATATATCTTCTTACTCATGAACATGAAATTTCAAACTTTGAGTGGAAGTGATTAGGTATGTAATCTTATCATCAACGTTGAGATGGTACCCCGACAATATTTAAATTAGAAGACACATCATGATGAGTTGTTGAGATTTGCCTCTCCATTCACCTTATATTTTCAATGACACTAATGTCAAGAAATTTGGACTTGCTTTCTTCAAATTACCAACTTTAAAATTCTAGAATTTAAACTAAGATTATGACACTCCCAATTTTACCTATAATAACATTATATAATAAGATGAAAAGTGTTCACATTGACTTAGAAGAGTGTACCATCTTTACCTGGGAAAGATTATAATTTTAATTTATATATAGACGTGTGAGACCAAAATTCCATGAGACGTGAAAGAGCTTCTTATGTATGTGTTAAAGCAGAAAGGATTTGTTTTGTCTCCACTTGCACAACTTTTCTATCTTGTCAACAAATTTCTGATTCCCATTCACACGTCACTTGGAAGGAATATATAGCCTCTGAGGAGGCATAATTATAGTGACGGTAAGGGTGAAATGTAATATTGTGATTTTGCTTATAATATAAATTTAAAAGTTTTGTATTTTCTTCAATTAATAAGATATTTAAAATAGATATTCATTATATTTTATCTCATTATAATTAATGTTAATGGTACATACAATTTTAAAATAAAATCTAATGAAATATATATTTTAAATATTATATTTAGTTATTGACATCAAGCAAATTCATTGGTCAGAAAATTTGCGTCAACAATTCACCGCAGGAAAATTCACCACCAGCAATTCGCTGCCATAGATTAACATTTTTTAATATATATATATATATATATTTGTCATGGAGATGAATTTTCCTGTAGTGAATTGTTGGCGGTGAATTTTTCGACACTGAATTGCTGGCGATGAATTTTCCTAGAGTCTTAGTTATTAATTAAAAATAATAATTTTATTTATTAAAGATATAAATTTTATGATGTATATGAAAGTATAGGTAGGACAAAAAATCAACATTTTTGTGAGAAAATATAGATTATATTTTGTTATAGTACAATGGCAAAGAATTACAAAAAGAGGGTCCAAACAAGAATGACAGGCATTATATGGAACTGAAAGAGCTTGAGACATCATTTACAACTAGCTAAGGAGGAACTAGATGCAGAGTTGGAGAAGTAGCAAAGGGTAGAGGAGGAGATTGATAAGGGACATGATGATGCAGGAACCTTAAAGCACTGAAGACCTTAGAGATTTTCAATGCCAAATCCTGCTCCAACAAAAACTTGTGTGTGTTGGTGTGTAAAGCATGCATTAAACCCATTCCATAGTTGCTTAAACTCCTTTACTATATTACATGATAAACATATGCCACAATAGGATTTTCTTAAAATTGGTTGAGGAACAAACCCCCAATTCGAGCCAAACTCACCAACATCCTAGTCTTTTATAGCTTGTTGAAAGGAGTCTTTTGTGAGAAAGTATTCTTGGATGTATCCAAATTTGAGCAATTCTAAAAATTTAAAATATTGCACCAAATCCATGACATTAGAGAGAAAAAATAGACAACCTTAGAGTATAATAACACCCTAGAGCTTCCCATAAGAAGGTCTTTTCCAACCACCTTATGAATGGGCCTTACGACCTATGGGTAGTTAATGAAAAACACATGCACTAGCATGAGAGATTCATAGTGACCAACAACAAGCAACTTCCATTTTTTAGGAGAGATGTAAATTCTTTTATTACTGTGAGGCACATTCATCTTGGTAGTCAGTCTAGTGAAGCAGGAGATAATCAAAGGCAAGGGTAGGAATGACTGAAAAAACCAAAATAAGGCATAAAAAGAAAGATTACAATGAGTAGACACAGATAGGGTAATTAATGGAACAATTATCTTCATAGGCTAAAATGTTATGAGAGCATTGTAGTGGTAGCAATAAGATAAAAAATGGATATAAGAGACTTAACAATGCTTCAAGATTAATTATAATAAATTAATTTGCATATGGGCCTCCACATAATGCAAGTGATGGTAAACCAAAGGTAAAGAACATCCACAATGATAGAATTCTTCCAGTTGGCATACAATCAAACCAAAATTAACGTGACCCATACAAGGGTACCCTTTTTGGATTGAAGTGAGAGGATTTTGAGTCTTCTATCAAAATTTCTTTCAAATCCTAGTTCTCTATTACCATTAAAAAATTGAATATCTTTGATTCTTTTGAATGGTTAATTCCCTAATTAGCAAAAAGGTTGACAACCTTATTTTTATCACTATATAACAATGCCCCATTTCATAGAATTCAAGGTTATCTAGAATGTTCCAAATTGGTTGGAAAATATATTGGAGTTTCTAGTGGTTTATATTTCTATTTTAATAACATTAATAATCAATCATGAATTTCCTTTGATGATGATATTGTTTTTTTTGTTTAAATAAAAGTGGCAAGCCACTAAAATACTATTGAATAGAAGAGGAATTACAAGAGTTTCAAAAATAAGCTCTTGATCGAGCAAATACAAATGTGATCGATCACTGAATTGAGACAGGATATAACCATATGCCAACCAAAAATCTGATAAGCTCCCAACCATCAAATAGACTAGGGGAGAGTACAAAAAACTCCAAAGAAGCATTTATAGATCAAATGTATTTTCTCATTATACATTCAAATGTAGAAGCTCAATTTTTAGAATTAACAATATTGCATTTATAAGAAAGTGAAAGCTTAGAGTGAACAAAACAGAAACTAGAGGAGCAAGATTATTTCTTCCAATCTGAAGTTGGGAGAGAAAAACCTTGTAGTATAGGCCAAGTCAAAATTGTATCTAAGAGAATTAACCATATAGTTGATGATATTGTTAAAATTTCTTGAATTTACCATTTGTAGACCATGAAGTAAGGTATATGCTTATACTTCATTATTAGTACCTTTAGGGAGCTTAATTGCTTTTGACAAAAATATTTCCTAGAATTATCCTTGATATCACATTTGCATCTAAAAGGGCTTAGATTTCTTTGAGATGCACCATCAAAGTCCTTTTTTTACCTAAAAGGACATAGGGGGAGACAATCAAACCTTTTTTCTCTCCACTTTGAGATTAAATCCAAAAATAAAACCAACAAGAGGAGGGGGTCTAAGGAGAGGCCATTTTGTTAATGATTGATTGTCATAGCCATACAATTTCTAATTCCAACCTAGACTCTTGAATAAAAATAACCTAACTACTTCCAAAATTGCTCTCTCAATTTTATAAATCACATCTTCAATTTTTACAATTGATTTTCTTAAAAAAAATATAATTACATTCTAGCCACAAGTTCTATATGAGTATTGAGTGGCTCACCTACCACATGCAAGAAAATGTGGACTCTTTTAAAGAGATGGCCAAGCCAAAAAAATGTTTATTTCCAAGCAATTTTAGCACAAATCCATTTCCAACACCTTAGGCTAAATCTATAATTTAATAATAAATGACTTGTATCTTCGTCCTCTCTACCACATAAAATACTTTAAAAGGTCATAAAATACCTAGCTTTTCTAACCAATTTATGTTAAAATTCTATTATGTAAGGCAACTTGAAAAAATCCCTAGCTTTGGGAGACATGCTTTTCTCTAGCAAAGATCAAAAGGCCAAAATTTAGGAGGTATGCGATAAATCTAGGTAACATTATTTTATTATGTTATTTTCCTAATTTTGAGGTCAACCAAGAATGTTTTTCATTACCTTGTGAAAATAAAATAACTGTTTGAGAAAGGATCATTTAGATTTTTTTATTTTATGGGAAATGATATCAAAATTCTTTCAATTGGATTTTAAAACTAGTTGTTCTAAACCTCAATTATTTTAAGAAAAACCTACCTTTTTTCTAATGTTTTGTAACCATTTCAAGAATATTTCCAAAATAGAGATTTATATTGGTTATGAATTATTCATGAAAGATGGGGAAGAATCACCTCTTTCCTAAAAGTAATGAAATTCTCTCTTTGTTTACTACACCATTTTGATTTTAACTTTTAATACATGTTTCAATCAATTTTTTCTTCCAAGGCTATATTTTTTTCTTCAACACCAAAGGATACCAACATCACTAGAAGATATAGTGTTACAAAAAATTTCCCAAGACATTAGAGAAAAGTTATTTTAATAGAACAACCACTTTCTAACTCTTTTAATTTAATATGACACCTATTGGAATTTTTAAAATTGACATTATAAATTGGGACTATAAAAAGGATTTCTTTTGCCATTATTATTTTCCCTATCATAGTAAGTCACTTACCCTTCCAAGAGGAAATCTTCTAATGTATTACAAAAATATTTTTTTTCCCAAAATTCCTTTTTGTTAGCTCCAAAAAAACGGGACACCCAACTATTTGCAAGGCACAATTGTATATTTATATAATCATAGCTTGGTCATCCTCTTTTGAATACACATGGACATGTTATGGAATTTTTTTTACTTACCTAAACTTATTCTTTGTCCTAAAATTAAATAGTAGGTGCAAACAATGAAAATAAGGAACCAAAAGTAGAGATTAAAATGCAATAAAATAAATTTTATCTTTCTCTCCAAGAACCTTGAACTAAACTAGAAGATGAATATAGTAAATGTTGAGAGATATCATAAGAGCTCTCTCAACACCTTTTGATATGCTCTAGATGTATTGATGGTTTGTAGATGCTCTGAAATCCTTCAACATAATTTTTTCTCAAGGTGTGATGATGAAAATGTCTTAAGAAGGGTTTGATTTATAGATGTTGAGGATAGAGGATGGATGGTTGATATTTGATCTCAAGATCAAGGGATATGAATGACTGAGAAATTAGGGTTAATAAGAGATCACAAAGTGGCACCATTTGATTGGTGCATTTGAAGAGGATGGTCAAGGATATATGAAGGGATAAGATTGGTTTGACCAAATCAAAGGGTGGATATCATGTCCTCTCACACATGTGTGAGAGGATGCATGAGGAAGAAGGACCTATAAAAATTGGCCTCTCATACATGTGTGAGAGGATGAATGGGGAAGAATGACCTATGATAAATGATCTCTCATACATGTTTGAGGATACATAGGGAAAATAGACCTATTAACACTTGGAATTTCACCCTTGTTGAACTTGTTCAACATTCCATTGAAACATGGGATTGATATCAATGTGTGGGACCTTTCACAAATATCAAACCTTTAAGGAAGGTTGGGTTCCTTTCTAACCTAGATGTTGCAGTGTTGGTCCAACACAACATCAAATAACTTTAAAACTAACCATATTTTATCATCTTACAAAGGGGAAAGGGGGGATAAATACAAAAAAGGGGTGGTGATACACCTAGATTAGTGGTGTTTCTTCCTACTTACTTCATCAAAAAAAATTAATTAGGCTACTAGAGAAACTTATATAGTTCTATGCTATACCAATTTTTAATGGGTATATATGAAGGTTAGGTTTTAATGAGAATTAAGAGGGAGTAGGAAAACCCATAGTCAACACAACATATAGAATTGGAAAATGATAAGTATTCATTCAAATGTAAAGTTAAAAGGGTTTCACACAACACATCAAAAGTGAAAAGAGGTGAAATAGAAATTTAATTAGTCTAAAGGCATGAAACTTGTTTTACAAATTTGGAGTTGTATATTTGCAAAGATATTAAGAAGAAAAAAAAAAGAATCCCTTATAAAAGAGCATTAAATGATTTTTAAACCCAAGGATGCAGGAGAAAGAAGGAGCATGTGGCAGAGGTATGAAGGTCTATCCATGATCCTACCAGTCGTATACAAACATATGTACTTGAAATACCAAATTGGAGGTGTGAGAAAACATTCCTAAAACTATAACCATGCCTCAAGATTAATGAATTTGTGGATTGAAGTGCAAAACCCCTCATGAAATCTACTAGAAATCACAACCAAGGATGACCTTCTAATAGGAAGGAGTCTAAAAATCAATAAATGAAGAATGGGCATGACTTTTCCCCTTTGAATCCATGAAAAATAAATTTAAAACCTTTTTGGAGCCTCCATGAGCCAAGATCTAGTAGTTGTAAAACTCCTTGTGCATTAACAGTGCTTTATAGGTCAAAGGAAGAAAATCTAGTAAAAAACATCCCTTTAATGATTGATTGGATTAATTTTAGATTAGACAACTTGTAGCAAGATAAGGAACAAATCTTATCAATGTGTTTGGATGGATACAATATTTTTGGATGGAATACGCTTGTATTTATGGGCTTCAATATGGATAAATCTTTTTGGGATCATGCTTATAGATTGGGAAAATATTTGGATAAGTCTGCTTCTTTTTTTCATTTTGATGGTGAAACTAATGGCAAGGATAAGCCAAGTTTGTAGACAAGGATAAACATGGTTTGGGTGTAATGGTTGATTGATCAAATGGAGTGAAGAGTATATGGAATAATGGAAGGATTTAGGGGGAGATATTTAAGTACTGCATTGCATAGGACTAACATATCTTGATCCAAGATAGGGATTAAGTAGTACTATGTAGGAAATTAAGTGATGGTAGATAGTGTGTAGCTAAAGGATGGCTATTTCAAGAGTTTACCAAAGTATGCATCATGTTCCCCCAATCATTATTAATATCAAGGTGGGTAGAATATGGATGAGGTACGGTGAAACAGACATGGTGGATGGATATGATGGAATTACATGATAGGATGGAAATGTTTGGTGGAATGGATGAGACAACTTGCCCCCAATTTCAAGGTCCACATAGCTAGTTGACTTACACATGATGCCCATGAATGGGTTTCATCATGGTACTTTCCCAAGGTGCCACAAGAAGTGGGTTTCACCATTGAATGGATTTAACAATTGTGTCAGACAAAAAATCCCATTGACTCTTCCCATCTTCAAAAACACCCCACACATTACCTTGGCCATTAGGAGCAACAATCCTAGTCTAATTAGGGGAATTATCCCCAATTCCTTTATCCCCTTCCCCTACTATGCCTTTACCTTTCCTACGATCCAACTTAGCCTCTTTTTTGCTCCCTATCTTCCCCTTAGCCACACTCTTAATACCAGTATAAACAACCTAAAATTTTTGTTGTTGTTGTTGTTGTTGTTGTTCCATGATATTTTTAAGCTACCATCGAGTGGTGACGGGCATGAAAGATGGAAGGGTGATTAGATTGGACGATGAGGATGATTTCAAGTCCAAGGATAAGACAATGATGATGATTATATTATTGATTAGATGTTTGATTGGATAATTGTTAATATGATTGATTAGATGTTTGATTGGATGGTTGATTAGATGATTGGTTTAGCACTCTAATTTTATTTGAGAACTTGCATTGATGATGATGGGATCGATTGATACTTGAGATAGAATAAGTTATCAAGCACACATGATGAAAATGATAGGATTGTACTTGAAATAGGAAAAGTTCTCAAGAACAAATGATTTCAGCACAAATTAAACTCACACTCGAGGTAAGTTTATTTAGCTGAGGAGGAATACTAACTTAGGATAGACAACATTCCTAAGAAAGTGTAATGATGATGATGTAAATTGATTGATAAATTGAATATGATTCAAAATTTCTCAAGCTTTTGAACTAGACTTCAAGTCCGGAGAATTGGTTTTAAAACATGAGGAAAGGGTGACAAGGCCAAGTCAGCATGTAAATTTTGATTCATTATGGAGAGCAAATTTTTGTATTATCAGAAATCACCAAGGTTACATATTTGAATTGACAGACGAAGAAGGAAATGCCTTAGATATTTCGGTTAACAAAATACACTTGAAGTACTTTGATTGATTTATTTGCTTCCTTGTACATAGATAGTTTCCTTTTCCTGTTGTTGTTTATTTTTCTAATAAGTGCCACTAACACATACTCTTGCCATCCTTTTGGTCGTTTCCAAGTGTCCACACCTTGGATTCCCTCTTTTTGAAATCCTATATGAAAGATAGCTATCTTCTCTCACACTCTCTGCAATTAATGCTCAAGGTGCCCTTATTGCACAACTTCCCATAAAAATCTTGCCAAATCTCCTAGGATTGGATCCTTAAATGTGTGTGTTGTTATTTTTGTTAAATGGGAAACAAATCTTAAAATTTGTATAAATGATTACATTAAAAGGTGGTAATCAATAAATTCCCAACTCTCCACTCAATGAAACATTTTAAAATTCTAAAAGGTTCATGAGCTTCAAGTCAAGTGGAGAAGCTTTCAACAAATAATTGAGTGCAAAATTGAGTGCATAGCCATAGACAAAATCCAACAAGATAGTGCTTCAGAAGAGCAAGGAAGCATATTTTGGAGAAGGAGAAGACATGGATTCTTTTAGGTCCTTATCAAGGCACAAGCATTCAAAGAAAATAAAATATTGTGGAGTGCCATTTTATGTGGATCTTCCTCTTGAATTTGTTGAAAGCAAGTCATATGCTTTTGTGATCAAGCTGCTAAAGACCCCCATACCATTTATAAAAAATGTTGCAAAGGGACCTTGCAAGGACATTGCATTGTTCTATGATGGCTTAGATGAGATTTTTGACCCCAAATTATCTAAAATCCTAAAGGGGCTAAGAGAAGCCGCTCATGCCCACCTACTTGTGAAGGCCTATAACCAATATTTTTAGTCTTTCGGCTTCAAGTAGTGGAGCTCTACCTTAGCACAATACATGTTGCCCCTTGTACACCCATTTCCAAAGCTTATTGATCTTTGTGTCCAAATATATGACACAAAGGAAGGCAGTATCTAGGGAAAACAAGTTTATGTGGTGATTAGTGCACAAAATATCAGGGAGATGCTCTACCTCCCCTACAATCAAATTGCAAACTTTTGTAATGAAGAAAATAAGAAAAAAGTACGGAGCACTCGTGAGTGAGAATTGGAGTTCTTGAACTCAACTTTCCATGCCAACTACACAGAGGCCAATCCCTTGCCTATCACTCTCTCAAGCTGTGTGGCACAAGATATGCAGGACACCTTATCCATGTTGACATTCATTTTTGGGTTGGATTCTGATACCCAAGTCCACGACTTCTAATTAGGTGTTTCTTTCCACCTGAAGGTGGTACCAAGAGATATATCTTATTTCATGGACTTTGTTGACACCATCACTGACTATATGCATTACCAACTGGTGATTTTTTCAATGTAGAATACCTTCAGCTATTCCTCTTTTCTCTTGCATATGATTCTCTCTTAGAACACTGAATTCTTGTCTCCCTACTTTTCCATCAACTCCACTGATACAGATGTATTCCCCAACAAGGTAATCCCCATCTCTACATGGACCCACATCCTATCAGTTTCATCGAACTACCATGAATTCTCATAAAATTTTATGTGCCCAATCTTAATTGACCTCAACCCAAAAGTTGTCACCAATCAAATGACAAAAAACCAACGAGAATGGATCAAAAGCTCCAATACTAAGTGTGATTGGTCCTTTGAAACCGATTGCACATTCATCAAGGTCTATGGCTTCAAGGATGATCCATTTTGACTCCCACACACACTCATGGACAAGGTCTTGGTCCTAGAGTTGGCTTGTTAGCTCAACATGTGATATACTCAACATATGGTGTGGGTTATAAGAAGAGGGCCATGCATGATGTCCCCTTTTCAAGAGGAGGCATTGCAATTAACAAAAGAGGATAGGGGTGTATGCTTACGTTCAAGTTAACAGAGCTTGGCCTAGATCAAATAAATGATCAATGGAATTATAAGCCAGATGGTTGCATAGCCACTTTAAAGATTGGCATCCCTTTTATCCATGAACCCCAACCTTTCTTTGAGGAGAAGTCATTGGAGGACAAAGGCCCACAATTTTTTGTTGATTTATCAACATTCTTCTCAGGCACCTACCAACCATGGGAGTCCTACAAGTTGATGCATATTTTTGACATTGCAAAGAAGATGACTAAAACTTTTATGTCAAAAATTGAAGCCCAAGGTTGGACTAGTAGAAAAATGGAGGCCTTTTAGAAATACAAGAAGGAAATCAACTAAACATGGGTTGTTGTTGACACGGTTGACATTGATAAGATATTTGAGGGGATTTGGAACAAGTATCACGTCAAGGACACCTAGACCAAAGAAGAAGAAGACACCCCCTCAGATAGAGAGGAAGAAAACTATGAGATTTGAAGGCCTCAAACATCACCCCCTTCAATAAGAAGTTAACACCATCTAGCTTGGTGTCGATGCGAAATTCCCCAGCTCTCCCTCTGAACCCCAGTTGAAAAAGAGGAAAATGATTGAGAAGGGAGGAGAAGGGAAAGTGGAAAAAAATGATGATAAACCACCCCCCAAGTTTTGTGCTACCACATGGTTTAGATGAGGCCTCAAAGTAGAAATATACTTCAAGGGAAACTATTGCTAAGAAAGTGGGCTATGAACATGGTGGTTTAGGCTCACAAGGACACGACATTTCGGTGCTACCCTAAGTGACCTACAAAATCCTAACATCAAGTTGGGCCTAGGAGCTAATGAAGGATCCCTAGGGTATTCAAGAGTAAGAGAGGTAGTTCAATTTATGAAAACTTTAGAACCTCCTATTCAGACGTTGCCACCCATGATTTTGGAACAACTACCTCTCATCATTGCACAAATACCCCTAACCATCAAACATGAAGTACATCTCTCCCCCCTCCTCTTTCTCCTACATCTTCTTTCTACATCCCTTCAATGCCTCACACTGTCTCCATCATGGTCACCACCCTAGCATCCACCATGATTGTACTACTTTCAATCCCTCCACCTTCATCCACCATGCAAGTTTCCATCACAACATAGTCTCCATCCATCCCTCTCCATAGTCTCCCATCCTTCTCGCCATCCACTTTTGTCACTCACTAATTCGTTCTTAGAGGAACAACATCCATTGCTTCATAGCTGCAAGTGACCATTCCTTTCAAGTTGCCACAAGGATTCCCCTTTGCAAAAGAGATTATTCAATCTCAAGAGAAATTCCATCAATAGTGGGAAACTATGAAGAAAGCTCAAGAGGCTAGAGTAGAGAAAATAAAAACAAAAGCATCCCAGCTCCTAGCAGTGTCACATATGCAAAAAAAAAATTATCACATGCAACAGGTTCTAATGATCACCCACAAGACACCCATGGTGATCAAGCCTCAAGGGAAAATGTTGCCTAGGGATTACTTAACCAGTGTTGTTGGCTTGAATATCAGCCAGGCAAGGCTAGTTGATAGGGTAAAACTCATGGAGGAAACATAAAAGGTTGTCATGATAGACTACATCAATTCTAGTCGTCAACTAGAGATGAAGGATCAGGAGATCACAAAAATGAAATCCATAATCAACTACCACAAAGTAGAAGCTAGGGACAAAGACACAGACCTCACAAGAATAAGAGATAATCTACAAATTTGTGTCACTATCAAGAGCTTCCAAGTAGAAGTTAACCATAGAACCCAGCTACAAATACAAGTAGTAGAACTAAAGGCCAAGATGGAGGGCTTGAAGAAAGAAAAGGAAGCTATAGAAAGTAAGTTGTGGAAAAAAGAAGAAGAGTTGGTGCAGGCACAAAAGAGTCTTTCAGACTCTAACAACAAATACAACAACAAATACAACAACAAATACAATAACAAATGCAACAACAGTCCCAATCTAAGGAACATGAGATCTAACAACTGAAGAGTAACCTTGTTCCCCACCCCTAGACCCAAATTATCCTCCCAATGATCTAACAACTTTATGTATCAAGTTGGGAGAGGATAAATAATGTGGCTTCACACCTGAAGCCAACACTTGGGTTTATCACCAACTCACAATGGTTGAGCACACAAGTGTTTCTATGGAGAAAACCCTAGCCTTCATCTCCCTAAAGGTTGAAGATTCACAACTTCTAGTGGAGAAGCTATATAGCACAATAGATGAAGTACTCCAAGAAGCAGGGGTTTCTGATTGAAGGTAGGCAACTAGAAAAGTTAATGAATTCTTGAGCTACAACAAGGAAACAACAAAATGAAAGGCATATCTAGATGTCTTGGAGTGAGTGGTTCAGGAAAGAAAGGGACACATTGAACACTTGCTTTTGTTAGGACTCCCTTCCCCATTCCTCTCTAACAACATAGTCCTCTCTAAGGATGAAATCAAGGGGCTACTACTCATAAAGCAGAATAACTAGGGTGTCTTCACAAGCCTATGTCAAGTGCCAAGTGTCTTCAAAGTAGATATCAACCTGCAACCCATTGCACAACTCAAGTTTCAAATGTGGGCAGTCGTGCAAAGCTTAAGGAACATCTCCTTTAAGGAAATTATAGACATGGACAAAGCTTTTGATGCTCTGAAGGAGAAATCCTAACCTTCTAAAGAGGAATGGATGCCTTTGAAGGCTGCCCTCCAAAAGTTGTAAGTGTAGTGAGCCTTTCCCTTTTTTGCAGCTTCACTTCTTTCTGTGTGAACCAAATATTTTGGGTTCTTCATTTGTAGGAAAATTTCCTCTAATAGTCACTAGAAATATGGATTAGATCCACGCTTTTGTGATTTAAGCATTAGCTCTCATATAAGGCATGATTGTAAGTCGGGTGTCTTATATTGGCCTTCTCTTTTTTCCTTTGGGCCCCTTTTGCAAGCTTTGATTTTTGTATCGGCTTCCTCCACTCGTGACACGTAGCATCCCTGTGCTTAACCGCCACAAGCAATTCCTCTACTATCTTCAACAACAATGCCAAGGCACCACATGGTTGCTTCAATTCTATTGACACATGAGAAACAGTTGAGGTTTAAATGTGATCACCAAATTATACATGGCATCACCACGTGCTTCAAGGAATAAAGGAGTCCCCTTTGCAAGAAAATTATGTGTCATTAATCTAAAGGGATGGATCCCATTCCCAAGGAAAGCTTCATGAATAGTCTAAGAGGGCATGTGTCGACATCGAGAGATTGTTGGATGTTAAGGTTATGTCATGTTTGAGGTCCGCAAATTAGACATACATGCAAACTGAAGCTCTTCCAAGATTCGATTTCATTGCTAAGGTTTCATTATGAAATCAAGTAGTAAACTCCAAGTGTCTTTTCAGGCTCCAAATGCCATTCTTTCCTCACCTCGAAAGTCTCAACAATGTAAGGTCGTAGTGCTTATAGGTTTAGATTTGGACTCTCTCGATAATATTTTGTTAATTGTTTTCCAGAGAGAACAACATTGTAATATTTTAGTTTGGAATAGAGATAACAAGTAGTTTTTTTTTTCATTTCAAAGACCTTAGTAGGTGCCCCTCATAGGAAGGATTGAATATTTTGTATTGTGCCCTCGGGTCTTTTTAATTTTTTCTCTACTCAACAATGAAGAGGACATGGTGTTCTATGTCAAACTGTGTGAAACTGATAGTTGTATGTTGTTTCTATTATTTTCTTCTATAGTATAAGCTTTTAATAAATGTTGTAGGCTTTAAATCATGCAAGTGCTCTTTTAAATTGTTTGTGACATTTTTGAAGGTTTTGATCTATATTATGCAAGATTAGAGTGGATAACAAAAGTAATGTTGGCACATCGCCTTAGTTTTCTTTTAGTTTTTTTCCTTCCTTTTCCTTCTCCCCCTTTTCCCCCAAAGCACATGAAGAGTCAGCTTCTAAAATCCTAGAGGTCATTTCACAAACAACAATTTCATCCCATGTCTGAGAAACTTCCCATAGGATGTTGCTTGCCTAGAGCAAAAGTTTTAAGCATCAACATGCATGAGAGGTTGAAATTTTTTAAAACATGGTTTGTTGGGGGTAGGGTTTGGTGAGCACATTACAACTTTCATGGATAAGTTAAAACTCCACATTAAAATATGAAATATGGGGAATAGATCTTGGAGGCATGTATGGAAGTTCTTAAAGGGAGGGAGAATTATAAAAGATGTGAATTTTAAAAATAAAGGATGTGGGATGCACTTTGTGAGAAGTGTGAAGGTGCAAGGAACCTCAAAAATTCTATGAGTAAAGGGAATAGTAATGTGGAAATGTAGAAAAATAGGGTAGGAGAGTAAAGGATAAAATATGTAGATGCATCCTTAACATGTTTGAAATTTTGAAAGAAAGGAATGCCAAAAGAAGGTGGAAAATTAAAATTATAGGGAAGCAAAGAGTGATAATATGGGGAAATTAGTTTTCCAAAGTACATATGGCCATAAAGCCCAAAATTTTGTAGGGAACACTAAAAGGGAGGAAAAGGAAAGGAAGGCTTGTAGAATGGTGGATATATAGAGAAGTGGGAATGGAGCAAGCAAAATGTGTAAATTTGTGTAAGAAATTTGAAAGTTCACAAAAGGTAGAAGAGGCAAAAAATTGAATTAGGAAGGAAGTTTTCTAGAAGTGTAAACCTTCTTATAAACTCCAAATGTTTGCAAGAATCAATGGAAAAAAGAATATAATAGAGTGTACTTAACACAAAGTGAAAACATAAGCATGGGGTCTGGAAATTCACAAATAGAGAGAGAAAGTAAGGATGTTGGAAAAATTCAAAGAGGAAAATACAAGATATGAAAATGTTAATGAAAGTTTTAAACTTTTTTGTTAAGGCCTAAAAATTCACCCAAAACCCTCCAAATTTGAGTTTTTTGGCATTTTAGCACACGATGAAGATATGAAGTGGGAGAAAACACATCATGAAGCATACATTTTATGATAATGGGGGCCCTTCAAATAAAATCTTAGGGTATGAATGATGAGCTAGAAAGGGTTGGGGTAATAAAGGGACATGGGAATTAGGGAATTAACTTGTTCAAGGTATGCAAGAATGATTTCTAATAGATTCAATGCCTTGGAATATTTTCTAGATTTATGGATCTATCTTTCTACTATGAAAATTTGATATCTATGATTTTGTGCTCACTCTTTAATTTGCTATTTTTTTCTTTATCTACTCTATTCTCTACTCTACTCTAAATATTGGTGACATTTAGAAATGTCTTTAGAGGATTTTGATACATCTTAAAGGGACATTTTTTATGGTTGAATCCTTGGAAAAGTGTTTAAAACATTGGTATACAAGAAGAAATTCCATAGAGTGAGTATGCTTATTTGTTTTAACTACACCAAACTAAAAAATTTATATTATTGAATACTCCTTAATACCTCTAGTATGAGGGAGGGTGATCAGACTTGAGAGGATTTAAAATGGGTGCAAATTAATTCCTTTAAATAGAAGAGAATAATATCAAATCATAAAAATGTTTATCTAGCTAGTGCAATGGGTGAAAGTTGGCTAAAATTTGAATTTAAATTTTGAAAGGAAATGGGTTAAATGTAGGTATGAAGGCATAGGATGATGGAATAGTAAAGTGTATTCACATAATGAATGTCTAATCATGACACTTGGGTGGTTGATTTGGTATGTATTGGGAGATGATATGTAATTATGAGACATTCTCCCAAAATGACCCAAAATTAAATGGGAAATGACACAAATATGCAAATTTCTCCATTATGATAATAACTAGTATTCTAATAACTATGGTGAATTATTACTATAAATTTCATAATACTTATAATATGATATTTATAAATATAATTTATTTTCAAAATTGTAATAATAAAATTGGAATGCATATGCCATTTCCAATTTAGTTCAGTGTTTATTTTTAGAAAATTCATTAATAGATGTATGCAGTAAAAAATGACACAATCTTGTATGAATATGGGCTCATATTCTAACTTATTTCCCTTCTATGTACATATGTATATCCCCACACACTTAGCCCCTACCTTATCCTTACAAATACACACTCCAATACATTTTCTTAATTCATACATTTGTCACATTCACTTATACACCTACCTCCATATAGTCACTAGACATCTAGATTTGGTTGTTTTCACATTGTAGGACACTCCCATAGTCATAGGGATGAACCTATGGCGAGGAACTTGTCCCCTTTCTTTCTAAAATTAAAATTGAATTTTTTGGTTGACTAGCCCCTTTGTTTACATGCTCTAATCCAACTAAACACATGTTTTATAAAATTTTATGTTATGTGATAATATTTAAAGGATTTTATTTACATTCATTTATTATCCAAGCATCATTCAAAATCCTCTCATTCAAGATCATTAAAGAAGTAATTATTAGTGTTCACACTTGGATTTGGTGCACTATAATAAATCTACATGTATTATCTTAGGAGGTTTTCTTGCTATCTTTGAATTTTTGTACATATTTCCAGGGCTGGCCTAGGAGAATTTGTCTCCTTGCGATGCAATAGTAACCCTCGCAAGATTATTTTAAATACCACTAGTTGCTTAGATATTAGAAAAGGTAGATGAGATAGAGATACACTAGGAGGAAAAGAACATAATTCTACTATGTACAAGGATGAACCTAGGCTTAGACGACTATTTCACAATCATGAACTTCACTTAGACTTGTGAGTTCTTGTCCTTTAAATATATGACAAATCCAATATAGAACCCAAGGCATTCATTTGATATAGAAGAATCAATCTAGTATCATATATTTATTTTTGGTACACACTCTTTAGCCACAAAGTTAATTATTACCTATCTTGACATTTACTTTCCTAATTTTAAGAGTTTTTGGTTGAAAATTATGTATATTTTTTTGTCACAGTTATGATGCATCATTAGGTTGATATTTCTTTTTCCTATCTTGATGATGGATCACAAATTTTGATATGAAATGTTGATTAAAAAATATAAATAGCTTTTTGCTTGAAACTCTTAAAACTCTTTATAATAGATTATGGAAATATTGAATATATTTACTTTCCTGCATTAATTATTGTAAATTATTTTATTATTAATCCTCAATTATATTTAGTTAATTTGGGCTAATTTATATTTAATTGATTACATTTACTTAATTAGTATAAGTTAATCTAAAGGAAAGTTCAGTTTCCTTTATAGAAGTATCTATTTAAATTTCAAGTAATTATACAATATTTAATTGTTATTACGGATAACACAATACTCAATACAATTTTGGAAAATTTGATAATTCACATCCAACAATTAAATTTAACAACTAAAATCTAAAAAATGTCTAGTTTAATTAAACTACTAACATAATCAAATATTAATTTTTAAATTGTAATCGTAGGGACTAGTTGCTATGTGACACTTGTTAATTAAAATGTTGAAGTTACAATAACCCTCAAAATAATTTCGAACAATTGAGATAGAGCCCGTTGAAATCTGTGACAAGGGATCATTAGAAAAGAAAGGGATTAATAGAGTGGTTCTATGCATTTGTTTAAATTAAGTTTAATGTTCAATTTTTACCAATGCATGTGATTCTACATTTGAAATTCCAGTGTGTCAAAAAATCATCTATAAGTTGAACTTGGACTGATTGTGTCTTTGAGATTTGAATGTTGTTGGACAACATAATAAAAAAACATACAGTCATCCTCATCAATTGTTGTTAACCTACTTTTAAAAAACAAAATCCAATAAATGTTGAACAATGAGTACCCACCGAGTAAAATTAACTAAGCAACACCACGATACCACCATGTAAGCCCTGAAACAAACAAGGAAAAAAACAAGCAAAATCGACGTACATGGGATCTTTTTGACTTTTGAACCTGATTCGATTGATGAAACGTCCATGGATTTTGATAAGCTTTGTTGGATATTCCCTATCTTCCCCTGCGATCATGCCATACTTCTGCATCATCCCGGGACTTGCGTACAGCTAGCAGTGTTGCCATCCACGACACAACAAAGTCGATGAAAAGGTGTTCATGGCCAAGTACATGATCACGTTGTGCCCTTCCCCAATCATGAATCTCAGACCACAAATTACTATTCCAGATAGAGACATGGAGATTACAGTCAAAAGAAAGTTCACATGGAGATTAATCGTTGTGATTGTGGCATCCTATGGTGCGCAGGACACTCTTGATGATAAGGCTGATTTGATGCTAAGTTGAAATTTTGTACTAGTGGAGCTTATGAATTTGCCTTATATGTAAAGAATTCTCCATGGCCGCTCCAAAAATCTAGGCTTGGTATTTTGTAGTCTACCCAAAGTCTAGGCTGGGGTCATGATTGTAGTGGGTGTTTGTAGATATTTGGGATGCACTTGATTATCCAGAGTTGCCAACCAAGTGGAAAATGTTGAAAAAATCAAGTGCCTTGCTGAATGAGATTGAGCAAAATTTGAGAAAAAATAGTAACTGGGTAGTAATATAGAAGGTAAATTCTTATCTCTCTGAAGTGGGTAATGGTATATCCGATATACACAATGGAGATTTTGAAGATAGTTGAGTTTACAGACCATGGAGGCTGCATGCCATGGACAGAACAATGCTAGTGAAATCCCCAAGTGGATAAATTCATTGGGAGGTTAGCACAGAAGTTTAGATGATGGAGTGCAGAGCTCTGTTTTGGATTGCATGCTTGATTGCCTATGCTTTGCCATGGATGACTGGTGTTCAAGCTCTTGCTGAGGAGGCCCAAATCTTGCTGGAAATGAAGAAAAGTCTGAAGGATCCTTACAATGCACTGAACAACTGGAAGGACTCCAACGATGCACCTTGCAACTGGGATGGAATTAGCTGCGACAATACTACAGGTATGGTCATTGAGATCACACTTGAAAGTAAATTTATTAATGGCCCCCTGTACTCCAATATTTGCAAATTGCAAAATTTGAAGAAACTTCAATTGGGACTCAATAAGCTTTATGGGAACTTACCCTCAGATATTATGAACTGTGCTAAGCTTCAGTCCCTGAATCTCACAAATAATTCTCTGTCCGGAACTTTGCCAGACTTTTCCCCATTGAAATCCTTGCAGCTTCTTGATTTGACAATCAATCATTTCACAGGTAAATTTCCTTCTTCTGTTGGTAATTTAGCTGAGCTGACTTCCCTCAGCCTTGCTTCTAATCCATTCAGTCCTGGAAAAATACCCCAGCAGCTCATGAATTTGAAGAAACTCGAGGTGCTATACTTGGCTCACTGCAATCTGGTAGGAGAAATCCCAAGTTTTATTTTTAATTTCACAGATCTAGGTCTTCTGGATCTCTCTTCCAACTACCTGGAGGGGTCTATTCCAAAGGTGATTTCTAAACTCAGTAAACTCTACCAACTAGAGCTGTATAACAACCACCTTAGTGGAAATATACCCCCAGAACTAGGGAATCTCACAGAACTAAAACTTTTTGATGCATCAAAGAACATGATCAGTGGAAATCTTCCAGAAGAGGTTGGAAAGTTGAAAAACTTAGTTTCTTTTGAGCTCAACATGAACCATCTTTCTGGTAAAATCCCTGAAAGCTTTGGCGAGTTTCCACATCTTGAAGGCTTGTCACTGTATGTGAACAATTTCACAGGCCAACTACCACAGAAGCTTGGCAGTTTATCAAGGTTTAACTTGATTGATGTTTCTGAGAACCAGTTCACTGGCTCACTACCAAAAGATATATGCAGAGGAGGTAACCTGCAATACTTTCTCGTTCTTAATAACCTTTTTACAGGAGAACTGCCCGAGTCTTATGAAGCTTGCAAAAGCTTGATACGTTTCAGAGTGAATGCCAATAATCTAACTGGTAAGGTTCCCAAAGGAATTTGGGGTTTGCCAAATGCCATCGTTATTGACCTCAGTTTCAATAACTTTGATGGTGAACTTGGTCCTGAGATCAGCAATGCAAGGAATTTAACAGAATTATATATTAACAATAACCAATTCTCAGGGATCTTGGTGCCAGAGATCGGAATGGCCTCACAATTAGTCAAACTTGAGGTCCAGAGTAATCAGTTTATAGGTTCAATCCCAAAAGAAATCAGCAGTTTGAGAAATTTGAATGAACTGTATTTGCAGGAAAATATGTTTGAGGGAACCATTCCAGCTGAAATTGGTTTATGCACTTCTTTGGTTGTTATCAACCTTGCAGAAAACCATTTGACTGGATTGATTCCAGAGTCATTGGGATCCATTCAAGGTCTGAATTCTCTAAATCTTTCAAATAACAATCTCTATGGATTAATTCCAAATAGCCTTGGTACACTGATGCTAAGCTTTGCTGACTTCTCAAACAACCATTTATCTGGCCCTGTTCCAAATTCCCTAGTCAGCAATGTGTACAGTGAAAGCTTCTTAGGAAATCCAGGGCTCTGTGTCAGAAGCTCTAGCAGTAAGAATCATCTACTTCAGACTTGTAAGGGTTCTGATCTTAGGAAAGAATCCAAGAAAATGATATTTATATCTGGGTTCATTGTTGGAACAGCAATGTTAGTAGTAGTGATTGGGTTGATACTTCTGAGGCGAAAACGCCATCAGAACCAAGATGACTTCAGGGATAAAAGGGGAAGTTCATGCTGGAAAGTTAAATCTTTTCATAAAATAAGTTTCACTGAGAAGGACATTTCTGAAGCTTTGCTAAAAGAAGAGAATGTTATTGGAAGTGGTGGATCAGGCAAGGTTTACCGTGTGGATTTGCAGAACAATGTAACTGTTGCTGTAAAAAGACTTTGGCCAGGGAACATTAACAGTACCAAGCAAAATGATCTCAACAAACTGATGAAGGCAGAAGTGGATGTTTTAGGGATGGTTCGGCACAAAAATATTGTGAAGCTCTACTGTTGTTTATCAAATGGTAATTCAAATCTTTTGGTATATGAATACATGCAGAATGGAAACTTGTTTGATGCTCTGCATAAAGTCTACACAGAGAAGGCATCAAAGGGAAGTGGTTTACATTTGGATTGGCCAACAAGGTACAAGATTGCATTAGGAGCAGCTCATGGATTGGCATATCTTCATCATGATTGCTCACCTACAATTGTTCACAGAGATGTAAAATCTACCAATATTTTGCTGGATAACTGTTTTGAGGCCAGGATTGCTGATTTTGGCATTGCACAATTTCTTCAAGCTGGCAGAGGAAAGGATCCCACCACAGCTTTTGCAGGCACCTATGGTTACATTGCTCCCGGTAAGTTTAGGATGGTAGTTTGATTCCATATTTAGGCATAGCAAAACTCTAAACCCTGTGAACATTTTAATAGGTTTGCAATTAATTCTAACCTTCAGTCTATTAAATATGGTTTTTTTTTTACAATTACATCTATCCAAATGGTATGATAGCAGGGGCTAAATCTGATGGTCATATGGATCCATTTACATATTTTTACTATAAAATATAAAATTTTAGAAGGATAATAAAACGAGCGATTTTGGACAGATTGTTAAAATTTATATTTAATTATTATGTATATATGATTTTATTTATAATAAGACAATTCTTAATATTTAAAAGGCAATTTTGAATAGATAATTGTCATAAAAAAGTTGTTTAATAGGTAATGTCAAAGTTGTAAAATTTAAGTCACTAACATCAATTTTCATTTTGCAGAAAATGCATATTCTTTTGATGTTACGGAGAAGAGTGATGTTTATAGTTTTGGTGTGGTTTTATTGGAGCTTGTTACTGGAAAAGAACCAATTGAGCCAGAATTTGGTGATAGTAAGGATATAGTTTATTGGATTTCACAAAAAATGTGTCAACAAGATGTTTTTGAGGTTTTGGATTCAAGGATTTCTAAATCATTTGAGGAAGAAATGATCCAAGTCTTGAAAATTGCAATACATTGTACATTCAAACTCCCAGCACTACGACCTACCATGAGAGAAGTTGTTCAAATGTTGTTGGATGTTGATCCTTGCACTACTAATTTAAAAAATATCCAAAAAGGAAGGAAACATGTTATGTACTTAGAAATATGATATTATAGTGTATATAGATTGATGGAGATGTCGACATGTGGCACACATCACTTAAGTCAATTATATTTTGTCATGAGCACATCTTTTGTAATTAATTAGTTTAGGAAAAACTAAGCTTGCCTATTTTGGGTTTAGTGGTTTACCCTTCCATTATGTTATGAGGAGGAGATCTATATAAATGAGGTGAATATCATTGTAAGGATCCGTCAATAGTATCGTATTTGTTTGAGATTTCTTGAAGATATAGTTTGGAGTCGCATCTTCCATAGAGAGTATTGTATGGTAATACCCTAACTCAAGGGTTTATTAGATGTTCCTACATATATTGGATATTAAGATATTATAGCTTGCAAATATTTCTTGTGTTGTCTATGGTCTCTCTTTTACATTATCTTATTGATAATATTATATGAATGGATCTTACAAGTGGTATCAAAGATTTGATTTGGGAAAAATGAGGATGAAACCTTAGCTTTGAATATTTGCATATAGTTCACAAACCATTGTCTTTTTTTTTTCTTTTTCTTTTTTTAACTAATGTTAGATAGTCATTGAAAAAGATGCAACCCAATTTTTAACTTTTTGATCAATATTGAGTGAGTTATTGTGAGTTTAGAGTTTTTCATAGTGTTATCAAAGCATGATCTTGTAAATTGGAAGACAAACTAATTTTGGCTAGGATATTATGTTCCTAAGCACATATTTCTCTCATTTTTCCATTTTTAAAATCTTGAGGGCTTATCAAGGACATATTGAAGCACCTATGGTCTAGATTTGAGCCCATTAGAAATATTTGTGAGAGATTTATTGCAACATTAAGGTTTTCACTAAATTCACATCTCTTAGATTTTTTCCTGTTATAGTGACATCAAGAGTCAAGTTATAGTAAAAGTGTCAACTTGTTTTGAGTAATTTATTGTGAAAATTATTTTGGTTGTATAATGGTAGGGACTTCAACAAGAGACAAGGGAAGGAATATAGTCACACCTAAAATGTATTATAACAAAGATGATCTAATATTAGAAGAGATGGAATGGACTACTAAGAAGATAGCAACCAATAAGGTTAAAGAGGAATTTTTTTAGTAGTGGCTTCCATGTAAGATCTAGTTATTTTAGCTACAAAGAAGGAGATGAAATGGACTTCTAGGAAAGAAGACATTGATGAAGTTCTCAAATAAATGGTTTCTCTCAAGAGTTTTATTGAATCCCTAATAGTAGATTCATGTCCTAAGACTCAAGAAGCTAATACAACTCCTATGCAAAATGAGAAATAAGGAGAAGACAAAGGTGACGAAGAAGAAGATATAGAGACATATGTGACATCAAAAGACTCATTAGAAGTGCTAAAACCAATATTATTCTAGCTTGCAAATATTTCTAGTGTTGTCTATGGTCTCTCTTTGACATTATCTTATTGATAATATCATATGAATGGATCTTATCAAGTGGTATCAAAGCTTTGATTTGGGAAAAAATGAGGATGAAACCTTAGCTTTGAATATTTGTATATAGTTCACAAAACATTTTCTTTCTCTCTCTTTTTTTTATTAAAGTTAGTCATTGAAAAATGATGCAACCCAATTTTTAACCTTTTTTTATCAATATTGATTTAGTTATTGTGAGTTTAGAGTTTTTCATAGTGTTATCAAAGCATGATTTGATAAATTGGAAGACACAAAACACATTCGGATTAGGAGATTATGTTCTAATACATGTATTTCTCTCATTTTTTCAATTTTTAAAATCTAGAGGGTTGATCAAGGACATATTGAAGAACCTATGATCTAGATTTGAGCTCATTAGAAATATTTGTGAGAATCTACCATTATCGGCGAGTATGTTTGTTCATATTTCTAGTTTGTGTATTTTTTTTGTGTGGGTTGATTTCTTATATTTGTCCTTTCCACTTGAGTTTCCTCACCATTTATCAAGTATGGTTTCCTCCTTGGCTTGATAATGGTGGCTATAAGTTTCATTTTCTTTGTTGTTGATTTTGTTTCCTTTTTGTATTACATTATGTGTTTTTGTGCACATGTTTTCTTCTCTCTACATTTTATTTTCCCTTCTACTTGTGGCATGTCCTAGTTGTGCGGGTCATTTTCCCTTTGTATTTATATTTGTGACTAATACCATGAGCTTACAAAACTAATTCCCCCTTTATTTACTTTTTCTACTAAGTTTTCTCAATATTAAATATTTTCCTAATGTGTAAACCCACATCACATATTTATCCCAATGTTGAATAAAACATATAAATTGACCCAAAGAATGTCTAACCCATGTGATGCATGCATCATTAGATCCCCTAGGTGCATCACAAAAAATATTAAATTACATTATAATATTATGAAAGGTGAGCAACACATATTTTTCCACATAACCCAAATACAAAAAATTATGCGAACAAGTTCTCAAAATCCAAATGCAAAAAAATAGACACTATACCATCGAAGATGACACAATATACACTTTGGGAAAACCCTCAAAAGGGAAAAGCCACCTTCCAAAAGTGTCCATCACTCATATATTATTCAGCAATAAAATCATTACAATGCATCTACATAGTCTCCATGAATACCTTTGAAACATCAAGCTCTCTACATGCACTCCATGTGAACAAGCATGTAACCACACATCATATGTCATACTTCAAACTCTCACATATGTAACCTACAAGAGATGATCACACTCGAGCCCTTTAGCCAAAATAGTCAATCTTAGACAACTACACATGTTCTTTCTTTATAGACATTATAACCTTGCACAAAACTACCAAGTGGAATTACATAAATCATGTGACTAATACTATGAGTTTACAAAACCATTTGCCCCCTAATTTACTTTTTGGTACTAAATTTTTCCAATTTTAAATATTTTCCTAATGTGCAAGCCCTCATTAAATGTGTATCCCAATGTTACATACAACACATATAGTGACCCCAAGAATGTTTAACCTATGTGATGCACACATTGCTAGATCCCCTAGGTGCACCACAAATAATATTAAATTACGTTATAACATTATGCAAGGTGAACAACACACATTTTCCTAAAATTTCCTTTATACATTTACAACCACAACATAGAGCTAATTTTTAGAATGTATTTCTTTACCTACTATATTAAATCATTTTACCTTTATGACAAGTTGTAGTTTTCCTAAAGTACATAAACACATAAAGCTTTTTATTCAAATATTTTTCAATAAACAAAGAGAAAATAAATTTTTAAGACCTTTAAATACTCTATTTTAATTTTGAACATTCCCCTTAATAATTTGTTTTACCACTCCACTAGATTATTTAATGATTTGTATACATGGTAAGCAATACTAATGCAAAAGCATCACTTTGGCTTGTTCATTTTGATGTTAGGAGTCTTTTTTGAGTCAATGTAGGTCTTAGGGGTTCCATTTGGATCATGTCCAATGGTCTAGGTTTTGTAAGTAGGCCTAGAAATTCAAATTTTTGCTTTCCCTGCCAAAATGCAAATTTGAATTTTTTGGGTGATTTTGGCTTGTGGAAGGTTGGGGTTTGTTCCTCATCCTATGTTTTTGGTTTTTTGAGTCTAATAAGGTCTTAGAAGACCATGTAGGGTCTCTTTTCATGTTTTGTTTCATTTCTAGGTTGTAAAAGTGCATATTTTGCAAGTTTAAGGCAAAAAAGACATGAGGTTATTTTAGGTTTTGATGAAAAATCATGTAATTCTAATGGGTAACTATTTTTTAATGTTCACATTATGCTGAAGCAATAAAAAAAGAGGCTCCAAGAATCTGAAGAAGGATTTTTTGATGAAATACCCTATTTTTCTTCACCATTTTTAACGGTTTTCTATAATTACAATCTAAAATCAACATTGTATGGCCCTGTACAGAGTAGTTTCAGGTCTAAGAGTAGATGGAATGATATGATTTTGTTTTAGGGTTCAAATTCAATTGGTTTGGTTTGATTTCATGATGTTTTGAGCAAGTTACAGCAAAAAACACTTCAAACTACCTTGCCACTGAGCTAGGGCTTTCAACGAGTGAAATAAATTCATATCTTTTGTTCTGACCATTGAAATTGATGAAACTTGGTGAAACCCTTCCTTAGGCTGCTACATAGGTGTCCAAAAAAGGAAAACTCATTAATCTATTGTATGTGTGAGATTTGCAAGTCTAAGTGTGTTCTTCGTCAAAAAAGTCTGTTAAAACCCTAGGTGTATGAGGGTTTACTGCAAAATTCTTTTGTTTTGAGTTCTCCACAACACTGTAATATTGGAAGAGACCCTCTAGAGTGTGTTGAAGTTTTTAGGAGCCTAAGAAGGCAAAGAGTGAGTGTTGATGCCATAAAAACCCAATTAGGACATTGTTAAGGTTTTGAGCCTAGGGAGGAAAGTTTATAAGAATCTTATAAGATAGGGTTTGAACACCTTCAAGAGAGTCCATAGAGTCTGAAAACACATTGTTGCTATATTTGTTTATTTCTTTGCATCACTATTGGTATCAAAGCTAGATTAAGCCAAGAAAAAAAATACAAGGGTTAACAATTCAAAAGGAAAGATGCCTCCAAGACTCAATGCTACAAAAAGGGTGGCGGAAAGAATAGAAACACAATTGGGAGAAGCCCTTTCTAGATAAATGAGGGAAATGAGAGTCAATTTGGATGCAAAACTCACTACAATGGAAGCTAACCAACAAAGAGGAGTGGTTATAGGGGATGTGAGTAACCAAGAAGTAGTGGATGAAGCACAAGCACCACAAGAAGAACCTCAAGAAGAGAGGGGTGTTGATGATGTAAGGATGGAAAGATTGTTGAGGGTAGTCAAGGGTGAAGGAACCATGGTGAAGATGGAACTTCCATTATATGCAGGTATTTTGAATGGTGAAGAACTCCTTGATTAGATAGGGGAGTTGGAAAATTACTTTTAATTTGAGGAGGTACCTGAAGAGCGGCAAGTAAAGTTAGTCAGGACCAAGCTGAAAGGTCATGCATCCCTATGGTGGGATTATGTTCAAGAAGAAAGGAAAATCCAAGATTACTTATTGGGATAGGAAGATTTCCACGTTGAAGGGAAAATTCTTGCCTAGTGATTACACAACTCAGTTGTATAAGAAGTTGCAAAACTTGAAACAAAAGGATATGGGAGTGAAAGAGTACACTAAGGAGTTTTATAAGATGAGTATCAGATTCAGACATATGGAGGATGACACTAACAAGGTTGCAAGATACCTTAATGGGTTGAAGTATATATTACAAGATGAGTTGAGCCTCATAAGTCCCAAGACACTTGAAGAGTGTTATCAACTAGCCTTAAAGGTTGAGGATAAGCTAAATAGGAAACAAGAAAAGTAGAATAGAGGTAGAGGAAGGACTTCCAGAGGTAGAGGTCCATATGCTGGTAGAGGACAGTCACAAAGAAATAAAGGTGAGTAAAGCACCTCACAAGAACAAGCACCAAGTTCAAGAGGAGGTTTTAGAGGAAGAAGGCCTAACTTTAGGGAAAAATTTGGACAAAGAGGAAGATTCAATAGTTTCACAAGAAAATGCTACAAGTGTAACAAGTTTGCAGGTCATCAAACTTGGGAGTGTCTAGAAGAGCAATCAACTCCTACCTTTAGGAATGAAAGGACTCAAGTTGCTCAAGGAGGAGATGAAGAAAGTGTTAACTCCTCACCACAACTAGAAGAAATAGGGAAAGGACAATCCTTGTTGATGAGAAGGAAATTGGTCAAGGTTCCAATGGAGAAGGAGCCACCTCAAAGGAAGTCACTATTCAGGACTATTTGCAAGTGCCAAGGTAAGTGTTGTCAAGTTGTTATAGATTTTGGTAGTACTGATAATCTAGTTGTTGTTGAGATGGTAGAAAAACTAAAATTGAAGAGATTACCTCATCCTACACCTTATAAAGTCTCATGGTTGAATAAGGGGCAGCAAGTACTAGTCAATGAATAGTGTTGGGTAGAGTTTCAAATACGAAGGCATAAAGGAAAGGTGTTATGTGATATCATCCTTATGGATGTATGCCATGTGTTATTTGGTAGGCCTTGGCAATATGACAAAAAAATAATGTATGATGGTAGGAAGAATGTCTATGTTTTGGAGAAGGATGGAGTTATGTATACCTTAGCAAATTTGAAGGAGGAAGATAAAGATCAAAAGGTTGGATCAAGTGTGGTGTTAGTGGGTGAAAAATATTTTCTAAAGATAATGAAAGAGGAAGAGATAGGTTTTGCAATGATGACTAGACCTAGGACTGTCATAACAGTAGCAAGAATTGATGAGTTGCCATGGGAATTTCAAGACATGTTGAAGGGTTATGCAAATATAGTTGTAGAATAATGTCCTAGCTCCTTGCCTCCAATGAGAGATATTAGTCATCATATAGACTTTATAGGTCAGGGGACAGCCTACCAAAAAAGCAGCCTATAAGATGACACCCCAACAAAATGAAGAAATCAGAAAACAAGTACAAGATTTTCTTGACAAAGGGTTAATCAAGGAGTGCCTTAGTTCTTGTGCAGTTCCAACTATTTTGGCATCTAAGAAAAGGGGTGAGTGGAGAATGTGTACTAATTCCAAGGCAATAATCAAGATAACAATCATATATGGGTTCCCACTACGAAGAATAAAGGACTTAATGGATTGTTTGTGTGGGGCAAGCTACTTCACAAAGATAGACCTCAAAATTGGATACCACCAAATAAGGATCAGACAAGGAGATGAGTTCAAAATAAATGAGGGCCTATATGAGTGGCTTGTTATGCCATTTGGCCTTCCTAACACACCCAAAACCTTTTATGAGATTAATGAATGAGGTTCTCAAGCCATACATTGGTAAATTTGTTGTAGTTTATCTTGATGATATATTGGTTTTTAGTGCTAGCAAATAAGAGCATTTACATCACTTGAATTTGGTGTTGAGAAGGCTACAATAGGAAAAAATGTTGATAAACCTTAAAAATTGTGAGTTCGTGAAGACAGAACTGATGTATCTTGGTTTTGTGGTTTCAAATTGGATGTTAAAGATGGATCCAAGCAAAGTGAAGGCAATATTGGAGGGGCCTACACCTAGATCAGTTATAGAGGTAAGAATTTTCCACGGCCTTGCAAGTTTTTATAGGAAATTTATCAAAAAATTTATTCAAATATGTGCACCTATCATATACACTATTAAAGGGAATAAGAAAGGGAAGTTTGTGTGAACTGAACAAGCTGATAAGAGTTTCAAATATCTAAAAAAGAGAGTGACTGGGCAAGCTATCCCTATCTTGACATTACCTGACTTGAATAAGGTCTTCCAAATAGAATGTAATGCTAGTGGACATGCAATAGGGGCAGTTTTACTGCCAAGATAATAAGTTGGAAGCATATTTTATTGAAAAAATGAATGATGCAAAGAAGAAGTACTCTTCATATGACTTGGAGATGTATGCAATGGTTCAATCACTTAAAAAATGGAGACACTACCTTAGATACCTAGGGAGTTTTTAGTCTATACAGACAATCATGCACTTTAATTCATAAATAGCCAAGAATAACTCAGTCAAAGGCACATTAAGTGGGTTGAGTACTTACAAAATTTCACTTTCACAATCAAACACAAGAAAGGGTAGAGTAATAAGGTGGATGATGCTTTAAGTAGAAGAGCAGTAATGGTGCAAGAAATTTAGTTAAAAAGTGTTAGGATTGAAGCACTCAAGGAGATGTATGAGGATGATGAATATTTTAAAGAAGTTTATGAGGTTTGTAAGCAACCTCTTAGTACTAATAGGGAGAAGTGGCTAGATTACCTTGTACAATATGGTTTATTGTTAAGGGAGTACAACTTTGTGTGCCAAAATGTTCTATGAGGGAAAATTTCATCAGGGAGAAGCATTGTGGGAGTATAAGTCATTTTGGGCTTGACAAGACACTAGAACAACTAAGAAGGAATGACTTTTGGCCAAGAATGTAAACATATGCAAGAAGATTTGTGGAGAGGTGTACTATATGTCAAAAAGAAAAAGGGAGCAACACTAATGTAGGACTGTCCTAGCCTTTACCCATTCCCAATAGGCCTTAGGAATCCATCAATATGGACTTTGCTATGGGATTACCAAAGACTCAAAATGGTTTTGATTCATTTTATGTAGTTGTTGACCAGATTTCCAAGATGGCCCACTTTATCCCTAGAAAAATTACAAGTGATGCTTCATATGTTGTAGGTTTTTTCTTTGAGGAGGTTGTTGGACTTCATGGATTGTCATTGAGCATAGTCTCAGTTTCTAGGGAAATTTTGGAGAACATTGTGGAGGAAGCTTGGTACAAATCTCAGTTTTATCTCAGCCTACCACCCTCAGACAGATGGCCAAACTGAGGTGGTCAATAGGAGCTTAGGTAACCTACTAAGATTCCTTTCAAAGGATCATCCTAAATAATGGGATCTTGTGTTACCCCAAGAAAAGTTTTCTTATAATGACTCAGAGAATAGAAGCATTGGAAAGAGTCCATTTCAAGTGGTCTATGGCATGCATTCAATTGGAGTGTTTGAACTAAGGGACCTCCATTGTATGGAGAAGCAAAGTGTAGAGGGTGAACAATTTGCAATTTCCATGCAAGAGATACATCAACAAGTAAAACAACAACTCCAAGAAAGTGTGAAAATTATAAGCAAAAGGAAGATTTGAAGAGAAGAGAAGTTAGTTTCAAGGTTGGAGATATTTTCTTAGCACATCTCAAAAAGAAAAGGTTTCCCAAAGGTGAATATACCAAGTTGAAGATGAAGAACATAGGTCCTTGTAGGGTTGTTAAGAAGTTTTCCAACAATCCCTATGAGATAGAATTGCCTAGTGGAGTAGGTATATCACCAATTTTCAATGTTGTTGAATTATACCCTTACAAAGGGGATGACCTTGCTAATGAAGGAGTAGATGTACAAAAGATAACATATGTTGACTGGATAAATGACCTACCACACACCAAACCAATAGAGTTAGAGTGCATTCTTGACACCAAAGAGAGAGAAAAGACAAGGGGCAAGCAATAATTTTAGTATTTGGTTAAATGGAAGTACCTTCCATATGAGGATGCCACATGAATGACATAATCATACATCCTCAAGCATGGGAAGACAATTGCAGATGTTCTCTCAGGTGGAACCTGAGTTTCATTCTTTCTCCCTTGGGAGTATAATGCAAGAGAATCACTTTTTCTTGTTCATTTTGATGTTAGGAGTCTTTTTTGAGTTAGTGTAGGTCTTAGGGGTTCCATTTGGATCATTTCCAATGGTCTAGATTGTGTAAGTAGGCCTAAAAATTCAAATTTTTGCTTTTCCCACAAAAATGAAAATTTGAATTTTCTAGGTGATTTTTGGCTTGTGGAAGGTTGGGGTTTGTTTCTCAGCCTATGTTTTTGGTTTTTTGAGTCTAATAAGGTCTTATAAGAGCATGGAAGACCATGTAGGGTCTCTTTTCATGTTTTGTTTCATTTCTAGGTTGTAAAAGTGCATATTTTGCAAGTTTAAGGCAAAAAAGACATGAGGTTACTTCAGGTTTTGATGAAAAATCATGTAATTCCAATGGATAACTATTTTGTAATTTTCATATTATGTTGAAGAAATGAAAAAAAGAGGCTCCAAGAATTTGAAGAGGGAGTTTTTGATGAAATACCCTATTTTTCTTCACCATTTTTAACAGTTTTCTATAATTATAGTTTGAAATCAACATTGTATGACCCTATACAAATTAGTTTCAAGTCTGAGAGTGGATGGAATGATATTATTTTTTTTCGAGGTTCAAATGCAATTGGTTCAGTTTTATTTCATGATGTTTTGAGCAAGTTATAGCAAAAACACTTCAAACTGCCTTGTCACTGAGCTATGGTTTTCAACAGGTGAAATAAATTCATATCTTTTGTTCTAATCATTGAAAAATTATGAAACTTGGTGAAACCCTTCCTTAGGTTGCTTCCCAGGTGTCCAAAAAAGGAAAATTCATTAATCTATTGTATGTGAGAGATTTGTAGGTCTGAGTGTGTTTTCTATCAAAAAAGACAGTTAAAACCCTAGTGTATGAGGGCTTAGTGCAAAATTATTTTGTTTTGAGTTCTCCACAACATTGTATGATTGGAAGAGACCCTCTGGAGTTTTTTGAAGTGTTTAGGAGCCTAAGAAGGCAAAGAGTGAGTGTTGATGCCATCAAAACCCAATTAGGACATTGTTAGGGTTTGAACCTAGAAAGGAAATTTTGTAGGAATCTTGCAAGATAGGGTTTGAACACCTTCAACAGAGTCCATAGAGTCTAAAAACACATTGTTCCTATATTTTTTTTATCCATCTGTATCAAATACCCACATGCAAAATAAATAAAAATACATAAAGAACAAAGAAACGCTATTGGCCTTCTAGAGACAAAGATCTTTAATAAAACACACTTTGAATAAGATTTCATAGTCTTAAACATCTCATGTCTTATAACCTACACAAAATGAGACAAGTTTACAAAACCAAACAAATCCTCATTAATTTTAAACCTTATATCTACACCTCAATTCACACATCAAACATACCTACATGATATAAACTAGCAATCACTCCTTGGTGTGCAATCGGTATGCCAAAGAGGTATGGAAGGTCAATTAGTGAAAATTTTGGTCTATTTTTTACATACATTTTGTAGTACATGAGTTCAATTGGTAGACCATTTATAAAATGATGTTTTTACAACAAAGGTCTCAATGGAGAAGTGAAAGCTGCAAATCAATAATGCATCCACTTAGAGGGATTGAAACATGGTTGAAATAAAACCTCTGAATCAGGAAGATAATTAGGCTTAATTACCAACAAAATCATGTTATATTTGCAATAGGGAGAGAGGGAGAGGGAGAGGGAGAGATAGGGAGAGAAAGAGGGAGAGAGAGGGAGAGAGAGAGAGAGGGATAGAAAGAGGGAGAGATAGAGGGAAGAGCAAGAGAAAGAGAGAGAGAGGGGTAAGGAGATAGAGATAGAGATGGGGATGGAGACAAAGATGGAGATGGAGATGGATATGAAAATTGAGATTGAGATGGAGATAGGTATGGGGATAAGGAGAGGGAGAGATAAAGAGAGAGGGGAGAAGGATAGATAAAGATATAAAAGATACATATAGAGAGATGGAGAGAGAGGGAAGGAGCGGGAAAGAATGATAAATGGAGATATAGAAAGATAAGTATATGGGAAGTGATATATAGAGAGAGGTAGAGAGAGGGAAAGATATAGGGGTAGAGAGATGGAGAGATAATGAGATAGAGATGAGATGGAAAGATGAAAGAAGAAATATGGAGAAGTATAGATGGAGAGGCAAAGAGATATAGATAGAAGGAAAGGAAAGGGGGGAGAGATGGAATAGAGGGATGGACAAATATGGAGGAAGAGTGGATGGAAGGATAAAGATATAGAGGAATAGAGAGGATACAAAGGGAGAGGAGGAGGAAGATGGAGGATAAAGATTACATGACATAAAGAGAGGGGAGGAAAGAAAAATAGAGATATGGATATAAACAAATAGAGGATGGAGGGGAGAGAGGGAGAGAGATAGGTAGAGGAGGGAGATAGAGAAGAGGGGGAGAGATGGAGAGAGATAGGTAGAGTGGGAGAGAGAAGAAGAGGGGGGAAGAGATGGAGAGGTAGTTGAATATGTAGAGAGGGAGATGGAGAGATACAAATAAACGGAGATATAAAGAGATAGGGAAAGAGATATGGAGAGAAGGAGAGGGATTGGGAGATAAAGGTAGATAAAGATATAGATAGAAAGAGATAGAGAGAGAAGTGAGAGGAAGATAAAGAGATAAATAGAGATAGAGATTTGATATATTTGATTCAATCAAATATTATATTATGGCATGGCCATTCAAGATGGTGACTAGTCTACAAAATTTATTTTAAATTTCAGCTAATGCCTCTAAAGAGATAGTGATCATCCTAAATGAAATTTTTTAAATCCACACATAATTTAGTGAAGAAATTCAAAATACCCAAATTAGACTACAAAAGGTAAGACTAAAATTATAAACCTTGAAATTGATACTCATCTAGGTAACTCTAGAGCATAAGAGACATTACTAGTTGTCCCATTTGTAAGAACAAGTCCTCCTACAACTGAAGATGATCTGTGCATTGAAGATTTGGGTGAAGGAAAAAAAAACCCAAGTGATGGTGCTAATGATGTTAATGTTGAAGGTGGTCTTGTAAAAGTGGCAATACATGTAGACTTGCATTTTAAAGTCAATGACAATGTTAGTTAACAATGATTGGCTTTCAAATATTTGTTTCCCTTAAAAGATAAGACCCAATAGGTACCATTATTGAGCTAGTGAAATATCTAAGCACAACTCATTTCAGGATCAAGATTGAAATCCATCCATAAGTAGCAATTTAGGTTAAGTGTGTAGTTTCATCAGTTGTAGAGGAAGCAATCATCTTGATGGTTCCATATCAGTTCCATTCCCATCAATTGAGACAAGAGCATCCAAATCAACAATAGGAGAGGGAGCCATAGCATTGGTAGGGGAAGCAACATAGAAAACAAGGGTGGTAGCACCAATCGACTATGAACTATTGAAACCTCGTTGACAAAAAAAAACTATAGTTTGAAAGTGAGAATGAGATTTAACATGTCCCCAAATTGCACAAAATCCACCACTTGAGATTTGGAAACACCTGAATGGAGGTGTTGGACACACTCCATCCTTCACTTCATCCTTCCTTTGTCACCTCAGACTTCCTCCTTGTAATAATATGTACTACAATATGGTTTATGGTGTTCTAGCCTTACCAATTTTAGCAAACACAATAATATATCCTACAACTCTCTATGAATAATTCATAGCACTTACCTCCTAATTTTCATATTGTTAAGAATAAATTCTTTGTTTTAGTTCCTCCTTGTAATAATTATTCAATATAGCTCTCATTGTAGCAAATGATTAAGCTCATTCTAGTTCATCCTTAGAGCTATAAGATCTCGCAATATCCTCATCAACATGTGTAGCTCTCATTGCCTTTTTTTCACTTTTGTGAGGGATTTCTTGACCTTTGTGATATTCAAACACTCTAAATTGTCTCTCATCACCTCCACCATATCTCCCTCTACCTCTATGATACATTTATCATAATTATATTGATAAATTTAATATTTATCAAAATTTTGCATCAATAATAAAAATAAACTAAAATGTATTAAAAAATTTAATACTTCAAATATATTTGTATGTTACAAAATATTATTTTATTATAATTTTGATAAATATTTTATATATTTAATATCTTTATTTTAAATTTATTATTTATTTTTCAAAATATTAGTTTTATAAAAAATTCTCATAAAAAAATTTCACATTTTTACTTGGAGTAAGAAAAATCCTCACATCTTTGCTTGAAGTATTGTTACCCTTTAATGTCTTTTTAATCTACATGGGTGCTTAGGACATTATAAAAATATATTTATTTCTTACCAAAATACAATGACAAATTCTTGTTGCTTGGCTTGTAAATAAAAATAACTTGTAATGATCAAGAAATGACATTAGGAATCGATATTGTGAGTAGTGTTTATTTACCTATCCTAAATGAAGCAAAGTAGAAAGGATACAAAGGAAGAAAACAACACTTCAATAGCTCAAGATTGGGCTATGTTAAACTCAAACAAAGAAAGATAAAACTAGATTTATACCTTGTATGAGTTGCTCCTTGGCTGGCCCTTTGATAGTTGATAAATGTGTGCTCCTTGATGGAAAATGTGATGAAAATGGATGCAAAATGGAGAGGATGCAATGATGATTCAAATGATAAAGGTGGGTATTTTGATGAGTGAGTAGAATGCATGCAAATGGAAGTTCGAAGATTCAACAATGGAGGTTACGAGTGCAAAATGCAAGTATGTTGAGTGCTTGTGAGTTGTGAGAGCTTGAGCTTGAATTGCAAATGTGATGAATGAATGAATTGAGAGAAAATCTTCCATTTTAAGGGAATAATCTCTAGAGAATTGGAAGGTCAATATTTTGCCAACATGGGCAAGATGAAGGGTTGTGGTGAGTTGAAAACTCACAAGCCCTCACATCTTGCCATGTGGAGGATGAGATGTCACTAGGACAAGTGAGTTGGAAAAAGGACATGTGAAGTGGAGGTACTTGCAAGTAACTTGGGATGGGGAGAAGATTTCCTCAAAAAGGAACTTCTTGTTCCTATGTGGGAAGGATGTTGATATGTGAGGAATTCCTCACAAATCATCATGGGGAAGAGAGAAGTGGTTGGAGAAATAAATGTGAATTTTAAATTCACATGATTGGAAGTACCTTGTGGACAAGACAAGGTCCCCATAAAGTAGGTTCTTGACCCCATGCGACTAATGTGATAAGTGAGGGAATTTAAAATTTTCCAACAACTTGCATGGGGAAGAGAAATGCATTGAATGAATAAATGTGAATTTTAAATTCACATGGGGAAGAGGTCAAGGCTCAAAAGGGAAAACACTTATGAAAGGTTGAATTGAAGGACATGTCAAAGATGGCATGCGATTAGATTAAGGTTGTGCAAACAAGTGATTAAGAAGATTAATGAGGGATTAGAGACAAGTGGACAAATATGGAGGATGTGACATTAATCCTGGTTATAGGTGTGCACATCCTAATCATGGATTAATTAGACTAATCCAGATTAGAAGAAGGTATGGAAGATGTGACAAGGAGAGAGAAAATAGTGAATTTAAAATTGATTTAAATTCAAAAAGATAAATGATTAAATTAAATAAATTGATATATTCATTTAATTTAGAGAGGAAATGATGAAAGAAACCTCAGGCAAAGGGGGAATATTAATTAAATAAATCATTTAATTAATACCAATGAAGTAGATGAATAAAGGAGATGGGTTTGACCATATGGGAGTGGTCAATTTGGATGTCTACAGATATAAATTGGACATATTGTTTAGCCATGTTAAAAAAATAAAATGGCAAGGAAAATTGCCTAGTCAAATGTTAGTCTCACTTAAGTTATACTAGCAATCGCACCTTGATGTGCAATGGGTACGATGAAGAGGCATGGAAGGTAAATGTGGGAAAATTTTGCTTTTTCTGCATATATTTGTGTAGTACATGAGGTCAATTGGTAGGAAGGTTTAAATGGAGAAGTAACAACTTCAAATAAACTATGCATCCACTTATAGGGATCCAAACACAAGTGAGACAAAACCTTTGAATCGAGAAGAAAATCAAGTAATTACCAACAAGCTCATGTTGTGTTTGCAATAGGGAGAGAGAGGGAGAGTGAAAAATAGAAAGAGATATAGAGAGATAGAGATATAGGTCATGAGAGATGGAGTGAATAAGAGAGAGAGGTAGAGATACTGATATAGATAGAGAGGGGGAGGGAGAGATAGATGAGGCAACAGGGAGAGAAAGGTGGAAAAGATAAGTAATACATAGAGAGGTATAGAGAGAGAGATAGAGAGGGGGAAAGATAGAGAGATAGATAGAGTTAGAGATAGAGATAGGGAGGGAGAAACAAAGAGTGTATATAAGTGAGAGAGATATGGAGAGAAAAAATGATGTTGAGGAGAAAAAAGGGGCAAAGTTTGGAGGAAAAAGGAATGGAGAAAACGATGGAAAAAAAATAGACGGAGATGAAATGCCCTATTCAGCTCTCTCCTAACCATCTTCGAACTTGGGTCTCATTAATATCAATTTATAAATATCATCGTACACAATTTTGTAATACCATGAATATGAAACTATAGTTTAATATAAATTGTGATTTTATTTTTAAATATAAAAATGTTTTTTTTTTTTCTCTAACAATAATCAATAAACCTCATTATTTGAGTTTCTCAAATGGCATGTTTATGTGTCATTTAATGTTTATGTTCAGATTTCTACGAGGATCTAACATGCCTAAAAACTATTTAAATCAAATTCTTGAGAAATAGAAAAATAAATAAAGAAAGCTTTCATGTAATGAAATTCTTGAGGAATAGAGGAATTAAAAAGATCCTTGGATGTAGTTGGATTGAAGGCCATAAATGGTACATGTTTTTTGTGTAGGAGACATATCACATCCACAAACACAATAGATCTATGCAAAGTTAGAGAAATTGGACTTGGGAGATGAAGGAGGCAAGGAATTTTTCAGATTCAAGGCATTTACTTAATGTTGTAGAAAAGGAGGAAAATGAATTATTTATTTGCCTCCTTCATCTCCCAAGTCCAATTTCTCTAACTTTGCATAGATCTATTGTGTTTGTGGATGTGATCTGTCTCCTACACAAAAAACATGTACCATTTATGGCCTTCAATCCAACTACATCCAAGGATCTTTTTAATTCCTCTATTCCTCAAGAATTTCATTACATGAAAGCTTTCTTTATTTAATTTTCTATTTCTCAAGAATTTGATTTAAATAGTTTTCAGGCATGTTAGATCCTTGTAGAAATCTGAATTCAACTTTTTAATTTAAAATTTAATTTTTAAAATTTAATTTGTATATTTTTTAATTATTGTAAATGATTTTTATTTGTAATAATTAGTGTATTGTTTGTTTAATTTATATTATAAGTAATTACAAAGTATCTTATTCTACATAATATATGTATATTTTAATTGTTTTGATTAGAGGTAAAAAATGGGTTTTGAAGGGGCCCAAAACCCTTAACAAAAAGGAACAACTGAAGCAAAAAGGAAACATCAAAAAACAACTATCAGCCCAACGACAGCAAACCACCAGCCAAAAAATGACACACACCACTACATATTGTTCAGAATTTCAACAACTTCCATCTCACTAGCAGCAAGCTTCTATCCCTTAACCCCAATATCAGAAACCTCCATATCCGAGGCCCCAACCTGATTTTTCAGTCTATTTCTAGTCCTAACCCTAGGCCCACCAGTTTTTACCTCACAACTCAAAACAGAACCTTTAGCAACACCCTTAGCAGCAACATAATCCTCCCTAGTCAGCTTACCCTTAGCAGCCATAACATCAGCAGACAAAATTTCCTTTACATCAGCAGACAAAATTTCCTTTCTCTTATTAGGGGAAAAATCCTTCGCAGAGTCCGACCTAGTCAGAACTTTAGGAGCTTCTCCACTCTTCATAACCACATTCCAAATTTTGTCAATTTTCTCCTCAAGGGAGAACATTCTTGCCTCCATACTCTATTTTAGATTGATGGTTTCCTCTGCCACAGTATTAGCAACAGTATTGAGACCAACCATTAAATTATCAATTTGGCTTTGGATCGTAGGGTCCTCAGCCTTGCAAGCAATTCTTCTAATGCGAACATTAGTCCTATTAATCTCATGAAAAAACTATTTAAAATGTTTAAAAAGCACATTGGCACTGTCATGGACCAAACCCAACACATCAGAAAGATCCTCCCTATCAAATTTTTCAATGCGATTTCCCACAACAACAGCCTCTTCAAAAGAACTCTCATGGACCTTATCCTCAGAGGCATCCTTACCTTTACCAGCAGTGATAGGAGACTTCATCCTATGAATGGAATTGGCAATTTGCTCCCTAGCAACCATCCTCTTCTGAATCCTCTCAGCATCTGCTTTCTTAGCTCCTACAGCTTGTTCACCATCCAGAGAAAGGGGCATTCTTCTCCAGATGTTGACCAAGAATCAAAACCCTTCTCTTCCGACTTCCCTCCTCAAGATCCTGCACAAGTCTAGACACAGGGGGAGGAGAGGAAGCTTCCCCATAAAGATCATTTTTGTCTTTGTCCCCCTTAGAAGGAATAGTCACCTCCACATCATCACTGCAGGTCGTATAACCCGCTTCCTCATTCAATTTCCTTTTCCCAAATTTACCTTGAACAAGGGATATGGGGCCCTCCTCCAAAGAGGCATACGAGTCAGGGACATGATCAACATCATCATCCCTGTCCGACTCAGAATCTTTATTTAACATAAGCCTCCTCTTCCTCGATTTCTTAGAAGCCCTTTCCTCACCCGACTTAGTTTCATAACCCTCCCTAGCTTTAGCCTTCGGAGTAACCAGAGTTTTCTGGACATCATGAGCTTTAACATGTTCATATATCAAAAGAATCAACCCTGCATGTAGAACAGGGTTTTTGGAATTCTTCCTATGCTCTTTAATCCCACAATCCATCGACACCAGCAAATAATAGGGAAATGACACCCATTTTTTGTGCCTAAAATGATTAAGCAATGGAAAATGGTAATTGTTAATGGCTTGTACCTTCCTTCCAGGGTTACATACCTCATGATTTCTTCGACAACATCCTGCTAGAGAGCCTTCAAGGAATTCCTCAAATACCCTCCACTCTTCGCAGGCTTCAAGTCATCACTCTCATTCTTCTTAAAGAAAAGAGACATCACGACCAATGACTCTTTCTTATCCCTGTACACCTTCATACCCTTAATCGGAAGGCCAGTAATCTGGACTATGAACTCCTCATCCACCTCAATTTCTTTGCCACCCAATTCCAAGGTTCTCCCTTGCCACCCTTTCTCAACCAATGCAATAACCTGAGTTTTATTGCCATGTAGTTTCTCCATGAAGGGAGTTAGGCCACCCTTCTCTAAAATCGCCCACACTTCCTTTCTTTGCTTCGTAGTATCACAGGATTTGGGCTCAACACGGTTTCTCCATGTATATTTTAATTGTTAGTAATAAAATATATATTTATATATTGTAAA
>VDFB02077971.1:0-21445 GCA_007258455.2 Sequoia sempervirens
TATTTTTCCGTATGTTGCTTGGGTTGTTTGGAAGGAATATAACAACAGGGTTTTCTATCAACAAGAGTTGTCACCTTTTAGGCTAGCCTTTAAAATCTGTGATGCTATCAAGGAAAATTTCCTATCTAATTTTTTGTTGATCCTTCCTTTAATTTGAAAGTGTTGGTCTCCCCTTATGACTGCTTGTGGGTAAAATATGGAATCTTTCTTGTGACCTTTCTAATCCAGTGAAAAATTTGAAAGAACCTAGAGAGGGGGTTTGGTGGAAGGATCCAGCTATTGGATGGTTTAAATTTAATTTTGATGGAGCTTCTAAGGGAAATCTAGGGCCTGCTAGTTGTGGGGGAGTGTTACGTGATGAGTATGGTAGGTTTGTCTCTGCAGTGGCACTCCCTTTAGGAATCCATAAAAACCATTATGCGGAGGCAGCTGTAGCCTATCATGGCCTCATTTTGGCTAAGAATCAAGGGGTTTCTAAACTTTGGTTGGAGGGGGACTCACTTAATGTTATAAATTGTCTCTTAAAAAATTTCCCTCCATCGTGGTCTATCGCACATTTTATCAATGATTCAATCTCCATCATAAATTATTTTGAGGAGATTAAAATCTCTCATGTCTTACGAGACCCTAATATGTTGGCTGATGGTTTTTCCAACGTGGGAGTGGTGGCGAGATTTGATTGGGATTCTTTTGAATATTTACCTCTTAATCTTAAATGTATCTCCAATGATGACCAAATGGCTTGTTTCTAAGGTTGTTGATTTTGGTGAAAGGTTCTTCATTATGTCTTTAAGTTGGGTTATGCACGTTGAACCTTTTCCCTATTCGTTTGATTATTATATCCTTGGTTTTTTGTGTATCATGTGATGAATTAGGAAGGTAGCATGGCTGAGGTACCTTGAATATGGGCCACCACGTATTGTCGTGTTATTTGTGTTGTTGTTTTTGTGGAGAGACACGGTTTATTTTGTTTCAAAGAGCTTTGGTGTTGTTGGGTTAAGACTTTTTCATGCAGCCATGCGGTGGGAACCAGTAGGTGAACCCAGAATACCGCGAAGAGTTTGAAATCTCAATCCTGTTGTGAGGGAGCATTTGGAGCTGGGTGGAGTTACACAGTACATGCAGAGAATTCAAGGCCTGGATCCCGATGCTACTAATTTTTTTGTGAAAAGTTGGAATGGAAAGACTTTGCATTATAAGGGCGTGGATTTTAGAATTGATGAGGAGTTTATAGTGGAGGTCACTATTTTTTTGGTTTATGGGAGGAAATTCTATAGAGATAGAGGTGCTACCAAGAAAGCCTTCGCGAATTTTTTCAAATTCGATGAGAAGAAAAAGGTCCAAGAAATTGGGACTAGTGGCTATGCCCCTAAGTCTTTGAACCCATTATGGAGGGATCTTGTGTTGGCCATTATGCACTATTTCACGCTTGAAGGTAGATTCTCTATTGTGTACAGTTAACATTTCATGCTTTTAAATCACTTTCACTACAAGGTGTTGGTCTCCTTCCCTTATTACCTTTTACTTTCTATGGAGAAAATTATTGAAGATCACTGAAAAAACCCTAAGAAGGTGATTTTGCATGAAGGTTTTATGATTCTTTTGTTTGCTCATATTTAGCTCAAGTTAATTTTGGTTTCCCCTAAAACTCTTGGTAAGAAGGGGGTTAAAAATTCTGGATATGATACTGGGGTCTCTGCCGCAGAATGGGAAGGTAGTTCTGAGGAAGAAGACTAGGATTATGAGGAAATGTTAGTGGATGAAGGTGGGTCTGAGGAAGGGGATGTTGATTCAGAAGAGTGGACCAAGGGTTATGAGACAGATGTGGAACTAAGAGAAACCATGGCCAAGTTTGTGAGGAAGACTTCTAAGGGGAAATCTAAAGGCCCCAAGAAAGAAAAAGCTTCAGCTAAGAGGAAGATTGAGTTAGTTTCTAAGGTGGAGGCTCTTGGTTTGAGTGTGAATCCCTCATTGTCCCTTGGAAAAGGTGATGTGAAGGATAGCTCTTCGGGGACTAGTGGTGAGGTTCCTTCAGGTGATGATGGGGTTGAGAATGCCTCTATTGGGGAACTTATTCCTGGGAAGGTTGGTGTGGTGTAGAAATCCCATGTGACTGGTTTCAAGGTCCCTGAAGATGTGGGTGTGCTTAAGAGTGTACCTGTTGGTGATATCAATAATGGTGTGGATGAGTTGTTGAATAGGTACAGGCCTATGGAGGTGTAGGGGATGGAGTCGGGAAAGTATTCTCAAGACTTTTCTCCTATTGAGAGGGCTATGAAGATGGAGTGGTTGGAAGTATTCGCTGATTTGGCTAATTTTCCTGACAAGGAACAGATTAAGGTGGATGTGGTTGAGGTTGAGGACTCCCTTGTTGAAGAGGATGAAAAGCATAATTTGGAGTGTTCAGATGCCCCTGAGAACCTGGAGCCAAATGATATGCCTCATGTTAACTAGGACGATGTAAATATGAGTATGTTCTGCAAGATGGTCGAGGAAGGTACGCATAATTTTATTTCTTTGGTGAAGTGGTTGTTTTCAAAGGTGAAGGAGCTCAATATCCAAGTGAAAAATTGGTAGGATATTTGTGTGGCTATGATCTGAGGCAATAAGAAGGAATGGGCTATAAAAGGTAAAGTTAAATCTATGAATGTCATGCTAGATAAATTAGTTGTTGATGGTGATTTCCTGGGGTTGTCTCATGAGGAGAGAATTTCCTCTTTGGAAATGATGGTCAATAAAATTTTAGAGGATAGAGTTGTGAGTATTGAGGATAGAATTGGTAAGATGTCAGAGGATTTAAAAACTGTGGTTAATATCAGCAACAATTTTTTGAAGACCATTGCTAAGGGTCTTTCTATTTTAAATGAGAAAGCTCTGAATTGGACTGGTAAACCTCTTGAATTGGGTGAATTGGAGAAATTTATTGATGAGGTTAATTGCTCAAACCAGGTGGAGAAAGCTAAGGATTCTACTCCAATGTTGGAAAAGGATGTGCAAGTCGAAACGTGTCTTAGGACGAGGAGTAAGACTAAAAAGATGGCTATTGTTTATGTTGATGAGCTTAAAGGTGTTGTGGATATGCATGAGGAGGTCATTAAGGAGAATATGGCCTTGATGAATGTCTTGGGTAAAATGTTGTAGCTGACTCTTTCCTTTTTGCTGGTTCAACTTGGGTGCTGATTTTTTTGCTATTGGTTTGCTGACGGGTTGCTAATGTTTTTTCTTTTGTCAACATTTGGTTTTTTGGGCTGCTGGTTTTAGTTGCTCTATTTTTCTTGCAACTTGTCCTCTTTGTAAAGGGTTTTGGGGGCCCTTCAAAGCTTGATTTTCCTTATAAAAAATAATAGCCACTTTAAATCAACAAGTTGTAATACAAAGAGACTATCATAGCATTGTTGTGATATAATTTCTAATAATGGCACTCATTTTTCTTATGAATCATAGAGGTTTTAACATAAATAATTTTAGGTGATATTGTAAATCGATATGTTTACTGACCAACTTTAAGATCAATATGGGAAGGAAACCAAGGAGACATCAATTATTTTTATAATTATAGATGTTGGCAACACAAGGATAGACAACTGAGAGGGTGGGTGAATCAGTTGTCACAAAATTTCAAACTTATTTCAACTTATTAACCTTATTCTCATATTTGATCAATAACCATGAAAGAATAAATCAACAACACATCAGAAACACACATAACACCAAGATTTTTTACGTGGAAACCTTGTTAGGGGAAAAACCATGGTGGAGGTCAATCCACAAGATTATACCCTGTTAAAAGTATAAAGAAATATGAATGGGGAATGCACATGCATTCAGGTGCCCCCGCCCTAGAGCTCAACTGCTCAATTACAAAGAGACTCATTGTCTTACGAATATTTGGATTACATCCCGCAGATTTAAAATAGAGAAAAATAGCATATATTATTACACGATTACAACCAATTCCGGTTGCAAGCATAGACAATTCTTCACTCTTCTTCACACTCTGCTCTGCCTTCGAAAGATTTAGAACATTATTCATGCACACCATGCATTCAAATGGTATAAACAATCGATTATATATATCCACAACAAGAAATTACATCGCTACATGTCGGCCTCAATGAAATAATAAAATGAATGCAAGCTGTTGGCCCAAAACATAAAAGATTATTAATGTGAATCAACCAAGGTCAGCCACAACATAGTGAAGATCCAAGATAAAATTCTCAAACATGAACCACCTTCAAAGTGTCCTGAGATCCACAACATGCCTACAACACACCTTGTGTGGGAACATAGAAAAAACATGAATGCATAGAAATGAAATATATCAAATCGCGAGCACCTGCAGGAGTGGTGTGGACGTGTGTAAAAGATAGATGAAGAGCACAATCTAGAAGAATCCAAGAGCATCATAAAATCACCAGGGGGCATCCCGCGGCAACAAAGGCCAAGCTGGAATTGCATCACGCAGCTTCGTTTAGAGACACCAGCTGAGTAAGCAAAGAATGATCAAAATACAAAATCTTCATAACTTCGATCAAATCTCCGCGTGGATCTTTGAAAATTAACATGGGATAAACTAGATATGCTCAACAAGAAACCATTTAATCACAACCTCTAATCATCCAGCGTCTTGAGACTCAGCGGCCGGTGAGACTTCATTTCACCATTTGACGGCTACAGCATTTCATTACAATTTTCTCAATATCCTCGACATATATAGCTTCTAAGACATTAATTCCAATAGTGTTGACATCAATGACACCACATATCAGCAACACAACCACAACATCCAACAATAGATTTTAAAGTTTGATGGAGAATCCTTATTTTCTACATTGAAGCAATTTGGTTTTTAGAATTAGCTTAGATAATTAATAGGAATATGTGAGAGTCTTATTCTATACACATATACATATAATTTCTATATATTCAAAAATAAATTCTTTTATATTCTAATAGTAAGATTTTATGGGACAAACAATCTTCAATAAGGGAGGTATGGTCTAAAAGGATCAAAGAGGGTGTGATTTGTAATGATCAAAGATGGGATGGAATGTCCCACATATTTTTATTCCCCCAAGATAGTGTTATCATGGTTTGTTCTTTGCTAACATTTATGTAGATATCTAGCTTTCAATACCTTCGTTCTAAATTTTCCCTAGATTATTGTGTTTCTTGTACTTTCTATTATATTGTTTACCCTTCTTGTAAGTTTTGACTTCTACATTTCTCATTCTTATCCTTCAGATGAATGATATTTGATTCAAGCCCCAACGATGTCTAATATTTATATAACAACTAATCAACCATGCCACCAAATCAAACACCTCTACTAGGAAAATGAGCACATAAATAAACCAAAGGTATAATACTGCCACATAGATCTAGAACCTACATGGTGATGCCCATGATTTTGATAGCCATACCAATTATTTGGAAAATGCCTTCAACAAAGTGTGTGTATATATAGTTGGGATAGATTGTACTCCTAGGTTTATTCATCTTTTGAGATTTATATTGTGGCACCATATGGAGCTTTCTAATTAGGGAGAGGTTTTGATATTGCAAAGGTTTTTCAAAAGGATTCTAATGAAATTTTATTTTGTGTGTGTAATGTCATAAATTTCATCCTATACAATTTCACATTCCATAAGCCTCCTTTTTAGATAAATTAAAGATAATAATGTAATATTTATTTTATCTAACTTAAATTTAATCCTTAATTTCTTAACTCATTCATTTCCTATCGTTAAGGTGAATTTATGTCATGGATGAACGTGCACTGTGTTAACGTCTACACATCATGTGAATGTCCCAAATAGGTTCTCGATTGAAGTAGTTGTTGAGATGTTACATCTCCTACCTACCAGTGAATGTAATGCCTTTGCTAGCTCGCAAGTTCACTAGGACAACCCTTGCATGCATATACCTTCCTAAAACATTTCATTTTGGGAAAGGAAATGAATCAATCTCTCAATATTTATCTCTTCTATAATCTCTCTATCATTTTCTATTCTCTTTCTATTTCTTTCTCTCTCCTCATAGTGAAGATCTGCAGAAGTTCTCTCTCAAGATTGTCATGTCTATAAACTCAAGAGGAGAATTGTAGGCTATTGGTAACACTCTTTTGTTATTTTATTTTAAAATAATCTTGTCTATATGATAGATTGTCTTTATTTATTTGATCATATTTGTGATAGGGTTTCTCCTTGCAGGGTTTGTTTCTATTGCATTTCTATTATATTCGTGATAGGGGTTCTCCTCCTTTGTGGGGTTTATTTTATCATGTCTTTTCTTTATATGTTTTATCTATCTTGATTCTACTTGGTTGTCCCTGGAGGTAGAAACATCAAAACAGGGGTTTGACTAAGGCAAGCCCCTAAATAGCCTCAACATTTTTCCTCAATCTTATGTGTGTAGGTATTGGGGACATTTCTTTGCTGGAGACTTCATCTCTTGGTCCGTTGTAAGTATTGTATTCTTCTTCTCTTGTTTTATCATTCACATTCCATTTAATTTACATTACTTAGTTTCTATTATTCTTTGTTATTTTCTCACACTTTAAGATTTCCTAGTAATTAGAACCATTAGTAGTAACATAATCATTTTCTGAGACATTCTCAATTTTCAATCTATATGAGAAGCCAACGCACCATGGGGTGATTCGTGCATTGTGTTGTCGTCCTTGGTCAAGAGCTCATCAGATTGTCTAGAAGACCTCTATGACTTTATCTTTTAGTTTTTAGAACTCTCACATTTTAATCTCGTATAAAACATAAATAAACACTATTTCATTATTTTATCCTATCACCTAAGTTGTGTCCTTTGAGGTAGTTAAGGGCTATTTTATCCTTGAGACATTGTCATCTTAGGGATAAAAATCTCCTCCTCTATAGTGTGATGTGTGTTCCATGTTCTATGGAAGCTACCCTACATATACATGATTCAACTATCTTTTTTTGAAACACATATTTTAAAATGTTTTAATAAATTGAAGTGGTAATGTGGTCTTCAAAAGACACTTGGAATGATATGTTCATTTTGGTAAATCTATATATAAGTGGAATGGGCCTCAACTGAAGATTAGATCCATAGAAGAAAATGATGTTGTGCCACAATTTTTTTGTGGTATCGGCATGGTTGTGTGTCCACATCACTTTGAAATTTCTATTCCACCCAACCACATGACAAAATTATAATATTTGTTTATTATTTATTGAACGTTCTTGGAGAATATTTTATGTATGTCATGATCATTGGAAGGGAATGTTCTATATATTTTATGAATAAATCATTATAAACATGTTTAAAAACCTAATGTGGAAGGTTACAACTCATTACATAGAAAATTTATTGCCCTCACAATTTCACATTTTTAACCTACTTTAGTTTTTGCTTTTGTAGCATGTTCTAATTTCATTTAAGCCCAAACCTTGTCTTTGTTTTTGGAACATGTGTAAAACTCAGTAAAATTTCCTTACTCCTTAGGTAGTGTGATGCATAGGCATTCATGTGACATGCTAATGTCTCAAAAAAAATAATTTTCAAATATTGGTTTCCCACTTAACTTATTGCATTCCTATGATTCCTATGATTATACATATCATGTTGACTATGCCACTAACAATGATCATCCACATTTTATAGATTTGTAATCACATTATGGTTTTGGTTTCAATTTTATTTTTAAAACTATGTATAAAAGTAATGGTTGTGGCTATAAGGAACATGATATCAGGATCCCTATAGAGCCTAATAAACACTACTCTATTGTAGATCTTGGCTACCAACCTCACCCTTCCAAAGATAAATACTGTAAATTCAACATGTAATATGATTTATACGTCTCTTAATTCATCTTTTCTTCCTTTGTTATAGCCTAAACTTATTACGAATAGCATAGTTCTACCTATACCCCCTCTAGATTTTTTTTCTATGGATATGGATCTTGCAAATTTCTTGTGGTTTATGCACATTTGTCTTCCTATCATCATGATTATAAACTTATTGTTTAAATGCTAATTCATACTTTGAGTATTCCATCATGATGCCTGACAAGTCAAGTTCTATTTCAAAAGTGTTTGAACACTTTTCACACATTATAGATCCTCAAGATCATACTAGACTTGTAGTAGGTGATGCTACTAACCCCATGGATCCTAATAATGCTAAGAAAGTTATTCAAATTAGATAATGTCTCTTTTGAAGAACACTCTTCCCATTCCAAAAATTTGTATAAATTTCAAAATTTTGTTGCCTAGATGTATGAGGATATGGCTAATATTAATCCTAAATTTCTAGTTCATAACATAGTTATTTATCTTGATGCCTATCCTATTAAATATAAAATTTAAAAAGTGCATCTAAAGGTCACTTTAAAGATTAAGGCTAAGATGGAGAATATTTTAAAGGCTGGATTTATCTATCCTATGGATTATTCACCTTGGATAATGAATATAATTGTTGTCACTAAATCTAATGATCATATTCAAGTGTGCAATGATTTTTGTAATTTAAACAAAGCCTCTCTAAAAGATGAAATTCCTCTTCTAAATACCAATACGATTGTAGAATTGATGAAATTTCATGCCTTGATCTCATTCATGGGTGGCTTCTATAATCATATCCTTATTAATCCTCATTATCAATGTAAAATTTATTTCACTACCCCTTGGGGTACTATATACTATGTGGTCATGTCATTTAGAAAGAATACTAGCACAACTTATGAGTGTGCAATGAACCTTATCTTTCATGGTTTCATCCATAATTTTTTATAATATTATATTGATGGTATCTTAGACAAGTTAAATTTTCACCAAGACCACATTCATAATTTTCATCTCATCTTTGCACACCTCGGATTATACATGTGATTGAATATTATTATGTGTCTTTGGAGTAGATATGAACAAAATTTAGGGTTTATCATATTACATCATGGTATTAAGATCAACACAAAGAAAATAGATGTTATTGTTAGCATGCGTCCTCTAAAAAACATTTATAAACTTTGTAGTCTTCATAGGAAGATTTTAGATTATTCATCAATTCATTTTGTAATTGGTGGATTGGACCTCCCCTTCACACATATTATTAAAAATTAATTTCATTTTTTAATTAAAATGAGGATTGTCAAAAGGCCTTTGATAATATTAAGGTATGTTTGGCTAATCCCCATATTTTAATTCATATAGTGTAATGCCACCCTTTTATTCTTTGTCCCATGCATTAACAACTCTGTTTTGTCAAAATAAAAAGGGTAGAGAGAATGTTGTTTATTACACTATTTGTACTCTATTATATAATAAAACCCAATATTATCTATTAGAAAATTAATATCTTTATCTCATGTTTTTTATGCATAGGCTAAGACATTACCTTCTCCATTTATAAATGCATGTTATCTTTAAATTTGACACTCTTTAAATTTGACCACGGTGATAGTTGGATGTTATAGGGGAGGGAGATAGATTGTCATTGTTGTTAGGGTTAATGCGGGCTACTTGAGGAAACTAATTAAGCACCTCTTATTTTTGTTATTATTGCATCTTTGTACTTGGGTGATAAATTTAGGGTTACATATGCTCAAAGGGAAGTGCTTATTTATTCATGCATTGTTGTGTCTTTTTTGGCATATTTTTTTTTCCCTCCTTCTTGGCTACAAGGGTGGGCTTTGGGTTCTTCCTTCTGCTATAGTGGTGCTTCCTCATGTTTGAGTGTTCTCATAGGTATGGATCTAGCAAATCCTTCTCTTTCCTTCCATGCAAAGGCCATAAAACATCTGAATAATTTTTTGACTAGTGAAGGTTCTTCATCTAAGAAAGGTATACCCAAAATCAAGAAAGTGAATGGATGTTTGGAGAGATGCCATGAGCGGCTTATTTTGGTGATTCGATCAAAAAAATTCTAGAAGGATGTTGCTTATCTGAGCAATCATGTGTTAATTTGTAAATTCATGGGGATCCGCCTTTCTTTTCTATTTTTGGAATCTTGGATTTTGAGGATATGGAATCCTGAAGGTGATATGGAGATAATGTTGGTTGCTAATAATTAGTTTTTGATTGTGTTTGTGTGCATGATAGACAAAAATAAAGCTTTTGAAGGTTGACCTTATTTTTATAACCAGTTTGGGCTCTTCATGAAACCCTGGCATGTGGACTTCAATTCATTTAAGGAGCTTCCCTCGAGGGTCCTTGTTTGGTTTCAACTTCCATGACTTTCGTTGGAGTTTTGGAGGAGTGAAATTTTGCATATGATAGCTCTTTTACTTGGAAAAGTGGTGGGCTTGTCTCAACAAAATTTGGATAGAAAGGTAATTACATATACTTGTATTTGTGTTGAAATTGATTTGAATAACCCTTTTCCAAATTCTGTGGAATTATGCCTTGAGTCCTCTTCTTGAATTCAACAACTAGACTATGAAACCCTCCCTTTTAGATGTCGACTATGTCATGAGTATGGGAATCTACAAAGGGAAATCCTTTAGTTCAATAAGGAAACTCGTGCAACCAATGCTACCTCAAAATTTTCTCCTAAGAATTATAAAGGGAAGGACCCTATGTTTGATGGGGTGGTAGATAAGGAAGGTTTCATCTTGGTTAATCCCCACAATAAGGGGAGAGGTTAAAAGAGAACCCTTAAGGATAGAAAAAATGATGGGGTCTTTAATTAGTTTGATGTTTTGGAGGACTTTTCTCATGAGGAGAGGCTTCCAATTGAGCTTCCTTCTAGTGTTGGAGCTTTGGGAGGGTATTTGTTTAAAAATAGAGAGGATGACATCCATAATTTTCCTATGGTGGAATTAAAGGTTGGTCAATTGGATTCAGATGCACCCTCCAAGATGTCGATTATTTTAGAATCAAGTGGACCTATGGTCATGAAGGAGATTGAAACCTCGACTGATCCAATTCCCTCTCAGGTAAAGGAGGTTTTAGATTTTGGGAAAGGTAGTGGGTCTTTTCATGCCATGGATCTACAACAAAAGTCCCTTAAAAAGGGGACTCTGAAGAAGGATTCCAAGGTGGGTCACAAGAAAGACCTGGAGAAGGTCAAATTAATTGGTGAGACTCTAGTGGATTTAGGTTTGGTGAAGAAAATTGATTCCCACTTCTCCCAATCTCATAAATGATTTTTATTTCCTAGAATGTGAGGTGTATGAATAGCATCCCTCAACAAACGGATATTTATGAGATGATTGGTACCCACTATCATGATATTGTCTTCCTTCAAGAAACTAAATTGTTAGTGGATGGCATGCTGAATAAAGCTCCTAGTGTCTGGTCTCATGGCTCTTGTCAGTGTGTTGGGGCTCATGGTAATTCAGGAGGTGTGGCATGTTTTTGGGATCCAAGGAAGGTTGTTCCTCTTTGTTGAATTTTAAATCATTCTTTTATTTCTATGGTTGTTTTTATTTTGGATTTGGGTGAAACTTGTCTCTTCACCAATGTTTATTCTCCTATTGATCTACTTGGAAAAGTGCAACTTTGGTCCCATGTTAATTATATCTGATCTTTGACCCCCTTTCTTCCTTGGGTCTTGGCAGGGGACTTTAATTTTGTCTCTTGTTTGGAGGAAAAAAGAGGTGACATTGTCAGGATTGATTATTTAGCTAACCTCCTAAGGGATAATATAGATATTCTAAATCTAGTATATGTGAAGCCAAATAATGGAAAATTCACTTGGAATAATGGAAGAGGTGGTGAAAATGCTATTTTTGAGAGGCTTGACCGATTTCTCATTTCTTGTTATTGGGTTGGGGATAGGTGGACTACCAAATCAAAGATCATGGATTGGAAAGGTTCTGATCATTGACCAATCAAGTTAATTTGTTCTTTCTTTTAGAGCTTCAAAGAATCCATCCTTCAAGTTTCAACTCATGTGGTTTTGTGATATTTCTCTCTGGGACCTTATGCATGAGTGGTGGCACCAAGGGAATCCTTCTCATGGTAGGGCTATGCTTTAATTTGTTAAAAGATTTCAGTTTGTGAAATATAAGCTTAAGAATTGGAATAGGCAGTGCTTCGACAACCTTCACTCCAATAAAATGGAATCTCTTTCTAGATTAGACACTCACTATCACTCATCAAATACAATATCTTAGTCTAACTAATGATTTGAGTAGAGAGGAATCAATAGTCATTAAGGAACTAGAGGAATGGGAGTTGCATGAGATCTTTTGGAAACAAAAGTCTCAGATTGACTGACTTCGGGAAGGGGATAGAAATATTGCATTTTTTCATAACTTTGTTAAAGCTAGAAGGAATGGAAATCTTATCAACTCTCTTGTGTCATCAGTGGGGATTCAACTTTCTTCTTTGGGTGAGATTTCTAGGGAGGCGTCTCTATTCTTCTCAACTTTGTTTACTAAGGACTCTCCCCCCTAGATGTTATAAGGAGAACTCTATTTTGGATTATATTCCTTCCTTAGTTTCTAATGAGATGAATGTGGCCCTTATTCATGCCATATCGCTGCTAGAATTGGAAGAAGTTGTGTTTTAAATGGAAAAGGAAAAGCTCTAGGCCGAGATGGATTCCCTATAGAATTTCTCTAGGTATTTTTGGAAACTATTAAATTGGATATCTTAGAGGTGGTTCAAGAGTTGCAAAGAAATAATTAAATGTTAAGAGCCATGAATTCTATTTTTTGGCTCTTATCCTTAAAAGATAAGGAGCTAATTGTCTAGATCAATTTAGACCCATTTCTCTTTGCAATGTGGTTTACAAAGTTATTACTAAATTGATTTTTGAAAGACTAAATCCTTGCCTCAACTCTTTGATTTCTGAGGAACAAGGGGGATTAATTGTTGGTAGGAAAATTCTTGATGGGATTATGATTGCTACTAAGGCCATTCATTCTATGATGACTTTCAAGAAGAAGGCCATGTTCATCAAACTTGACATGGAAAAGTCTTATGACAAGGTCAAATAGGCCTTCTTGCAAAAATTTCTTTAGGATTTTGGATTCGATAGAAAGTGGGTTAATTGGATCATGAGTTGTGTGACTTCTAATTCCTTTTCTATTTTTAATATTAATAGTGATCCTTTGGAATTATTTGGAGCTTCTAGGGATCTTCGACAAGGGGATCCTCATTCTCCTTGTTCATTATTATGGCTGAGCGGCTAGGAAGATTTATCAAGTCTCGTGTTAGACAAGAATTGATTCAGGGTTGGATTTGGGGCAATGGGTTGCCTCCTCATTCTCACCTTCATTTTTTGGATGATACAACTTTGATGGGAATGGTCAAAATTAATGAAGCAATGAATTTAAGGAAATATCTAGATATTTATTTGATTACCTCTAGTCAAAAGATTAATGAGAATAAATCTTTTATTTTCTTCTTCAATACTCCTTGTCTTATTCAAAGCAGGATTGCTTGGATTATTTGGTTCTAGATAGACCCCCTTCCTTTGAATTTTCTTGGAGTTCCCATCATTTTGGGATCTCATCTTAGAGAATTTTGGCAGTATGATTTGGATAGATTCAAAGGAAGATAAGTCATTGGACTTGCAGGTGGCTTTTGTCTTCTAGGAGGGCGATTCTTTTAAAACCATTGGTTTAATCCCTTCCTATTTATAGGTGCTTTGTGTAGGTTTCCCATTCATGCTTTGTTGAGGAGTTTGATTCCCTTTCCCTCTAGTTTCTTTAGGTGGGTAATTTGTCTTCCTCGAAGTGGAGCCTTGCTAAGTGGGAATTTGTTTGCAAGTCGAAGCAGGAGGGAGGTCTTGGGCTTAAGCCTGTAGGCTTGAATGTGGTCAAGTCTTAGGCTACTAAGTTATGTGGCATTGGTGTATTGGTTAGGATCCGAGTTGGGGAAATCATTCTTACTCATAAGTATCTTCAGGGGGTGATCCCTTCTGATACATCACGGTGTAGTCTTTTGGGGAAGGGATCTATGATTTAAGGAACTCTCAAAAGAGGGGAAAAGCTTATCAAAGAGGGTCTCTTTTATATTTTTAATAAGGGCTTTGAGGCCTCTTCTAGTTTGATTATTGGGATGGTTATCCCCCTATTTTGACTATGTTTCATCATTTGCATCCCCTCTATAACAGCTTACTTGAGGCTAGTTGGAGTAAGGTTGAGTACTTCAAAGCAATTTAGGTTATGGGTCAGGTCGAGGTGATGCATTGGAAGGATCCCCAAGAGTGACCGTTAGGTGGTACTGAGGAGTCTCATCAGGAGCTAGCTAGGATTTTGGTTGGAAAAATGTGTAATTCCCTTTTAGGGAGGGATACTTTGGCTTGGGGACCTAATCTGAAGGGAAAATTCTCAGTTGCCTTAGGTTACTTGGAGTTGGATAGAAAATTTTTTTGGAGGGTGGGTGTTCCTTTATGGAAGCAAGTATGGAAAAAAATTTCTTGGACCAAATGTAAAATCCCAAGATGAGAGCCCAGAAAAGGAGGAAAGAGAGTTTAAAGTCTGCCACCTCAAGAATAGAGACTATTTTTTATCCTGTTCATCAAACATTGATGGTGGCTCATAAGACACCTAATTTACTTAAGGCTAAGGGGAAAATGCAACCAAAATATTATTTAACCCATGTAGTAAGTCTAAACCTTAGTCAGGCCCACCCCCAAGACAAGGTTGAGCTAATGGAGGAAACACAAAAGGTGGTCTCCACTTACTTCCTCAAAGTTGGTAGGGAAATATAGAAAAAGGACCAAGAGCTCACTTGAGTGAAGGCTACAGTGGAAATATTAACCACTTATGTCAAGGATAAATACAATGAAATCTTAGATTTGCACAAGAATTTACAAACATGAGCCACCAGGGAGGCCCTCTAGGTCAAGCAGGCTAAAAATGCTATACTCCAAAAGGAGTTGGATGAAGCCCAGGCCCAATTTGAAAGAGAAGAGAAGGATAAGGAGTTGGTTGCATCCAAGTTCCAAAAATATTTGGATGAAGAGTGAGTTGTGAATGACAACGTAACAAAGTAGCTAGTTGAGGCACAGGCTCTAAAAGATATTGAGGAAAAAGCAAGGAAGGTAATTGAGTCTAAGTTACAGGAGAGGGAACATGTATTGACACTAATGGATAAAGAGCTCTTTGATTCTATAGACAAATAGGAGTGACTCCAAAAAGAAGCTCAAAGCATAAACCAACAGCTCCAACAATTAAAAGATGAGCTATCTTGCAACTCGCAACAAATTAGTATTCTTCCCATGATTCAAAAAAATTATACTCACATTGGGAAAGAATCAAGGAATAACTGCTTCTTTAAAACTTTTGTTCAAGTTTATTATGGATTCCCAAAAGGAAAGCACAAAAATCAATGTTGTGGTGGACCAAATGCTCTCATCTATCACTCCAAAAGTCACAAATGCTCAGCTATTGATTCAAAAATTATGTGATGAAATTGATGATGCCTTGAATTTTGTGGGAGTAGATAGTAGGAGATTATTAGTTGAAAGGGATAATGGGGTTCTCATTTGTAACAAGGTGGCCCTCAAGTGTAAATCATGTTTAAATGCTTTATTAAATGCTTTAGATCAAATAATTGCAAGTATGAAGGGGAAGATATGGAAAATTGTTCAATTAGGGCTTCCTTCTCCTTTCCTTCCTAATGACATTGTCATGTCAAAAGATTAGATGAAGTAGATATTGGAAGGGAAGCAACAAGACCAACCCTCTTTTCAAGGCCATAGTCAATCCTCGAATGTTGTCGAGGTGGAAGGGGTTTAATAACCACTTGCCCCGTTGCATTGCCGCAGACCATAAATATTTCTCTTTTAAAATGATAAGCTTTGGATAAGATCTCTAGAGCACTATAAAATAAAGTGCAACCTTCGAGGAGGAATGTGTGTCTATGCAATCCTCTCTTCAAAAATTATACTTGGAACAATGAGCCTCTCCCTTTGTTTTAAAAAAATTGTGCATTGAATCGAATTTCAGGTTCTCACCTGCATAGCGAGAGAGGTCCCAAGTTTCCATAAGTTGTATACATTGTCTACCATAGCCATTTGTGAGGTTTTGTTCCTAGGGAATTTATAAGTAATGCCTTTTCTTTCGACTTCCATTTTTTTAAGCTTAGTTTGAGGTTTGCATTGAGAGGCCACATGTCAAAGTAGCACAATTTCACAAACCTAGGGATTAATATTATAGTACAATTTTATGGGATGCCGCGTGGCCGGTTTGTGCACCAGAAGGGCAAGTGGTGTTTTTGTTTTACAAAGCGCTCACTCCAACATCTAGCCACATGTTAAGCTGGCGTAACCTAGAGAGGTTTCTAAGCATCACATGTAATTGATGATGCATTATTGGTTGAGACTTTAATGGATCCACCACATGGAAAGTTAAGGAGGTTGATGTGTGGTGCGGTTATGCTCATGTTTTGGAGAAGCAAAGGCTTGTTGTGGGAAAGCTTAAATGATGAGGACCAAAGGCGATTGTAGTGGAAGATCATGGAGGGATAGATGGCATCATTGCTACCTATGGGGAGCTTCTTATGATTTCCCACGTAGGTCATTTCAATTATTGCCATGATGGTAAGGCTCACATGAGGTGTGGGAGTGGAGAATATTTTCTATTTTTTTGGTTTTTGAGCCTTGGGAGAGATTTTTCTAATTAAGACCCTAAGCAACACTATTTAAAGGGTTCATGATCTTTGACAAAAAGACTAATAATTAATAGTGGATTTTTGTAATTTCTCAGACCTTAGCAATAAGCTTTGCAATAAAGAGACTAAATACATAAGTTTGTGTGTTATTCACCTTTTTTGTGTGTTCTATTTTCTTTATCTATGAATAAAATTATGCTTTGTGTGTTTCATTAAGGAATTATGGTTATCGAATATTGTGGCGGGCTTTGATAGTTTTAGTTAAATCTCATATATGTAGAATTTTGGATCATGTTAACACTCTTTCAAAAAAATTAGAATATCATGAAGCTGAGATGATATGTTGTAAGATGAACAAAACCATTAACATGTTATGGTGCATAGCCTTAGAATAGTTACTTGCATTTTTGTTTTCATCTCTTCCCCTTTCCTCCCCCCATTAGTTAAAATGAAGAGTCGGCTTCTAAAATCTTAGGGGTCATTTTGTGAATAGCAATTTGGTCCCACATTCGTAGAACTTCCCAAGGTTGTATCTCCTAAGCATCAATTTTATAGATCAATAGTATGCAATACTCTAATGGGTAAATAATGGTTCATTGATATTTATAATTACCTTAACAAGGAAGAATTCCCTCCAAATTGTAATAAAATTTATAGTGCAAAAAATAGAGAAAAACAATTTAAGTAACTATTTCAACATAGTATTTACATGGAAAACATGGTAAAATTATACCAAGAAAAAACCATGAGAAAAGATCTTTCATATTTTATTTCTCAAGAAATTCGCAATTACAACAATATTTTGAAAAGTTATAGAAAACATGACTTCAACAGAGTATAGAAAATATAAGTTGTAGAGTCCTTGCCATACAAAACTTTACAAAAATAGAAAGTGTGACTCGTAACTACAGGTCGAACATTTGGAAAAATGGCTAAAAATAGAAAGTCACCCATCCATCTATCCTTAAAAGTGATTCTATAATCTTTAATCACTCATCAATTAATCCTCAGTAACAAGAACTAGCTAGTACAAGCTATATTCCTAATCCTTAATGCATATCCATTAGCAATCCTCATCCCAATCTTAACAAGGAAAACCAATATTTCATCCAAACCTTCCTTAAAATCAATCTATATCCCAAATTTTTATATACAATTCATCACGTAAATTGCCATCTCTATCTCCAATCAAAGAACCCACTAGCACAAACTCCCCAATCAATACCAAGTGTATATATATTGATCCTTCCTTTAAAAATAATCCCTAGACTATGTCTTAATCAAAGGTAAATATTTCATGGCTAGGTATATCACAATCATTTGGGGAAATATTCCCCGAAACTATCAATTCAAACAACCACTTATTACTTGTCCTTCATTTCCTTTGATAAGGGAAAAATATCCTTCACCCTAAGCCTCCCTCAACACTAGAGAATCTACCAAGTCCCTATCTCCAACATATATCACAAATCCTCATTTTCATCACCAATCCAAGAAATCCTTGTAGGCTTCACCTCCTATCCCAATCTTGCATCCTTTAAACCATTGTACAATCCAAAAACACATCCAACACAAATAAATTTTAGGAATTTCTCCAATGACCAATATAAAAGGATGTTTATCTTCAATACCCAAATAAATTTATGCCATCCCATAATACTGCTAATCCTAAACCATATAAACATCTATCACCATCATGCACTCCATCACCTACCAATCTCACTCAAGGAACTCCTATTCAAAATCCATTCTTTTCATGCCAACATCCTAAGTTGATCAAATAATCCCTATCCTTATCCAGCCTCACATCCCATTGTTTGACCCATTGTATCTAAGTCATGACCAATTTCTAAAACATGAAAAAACAATATCCAACATGAATCAAGCTCAAGTTACTAAGAAAATCCCCATAGATGATGATGATATCAAAATTAATCAAATATTTGATCTTGAAATCCAAGCTTATCCAATATTTAATCAAGATTCTATTTATGATTATGAAATCCATTATAATCTAATCTATGATCAAGATCATATCTATGATCATGACATTCAAGATGATACAATATTTATTCAAGATCCTATTTTTGATAAATAAATCAAAGATGATCCCCTCATCTACTCCTATCCCATCCATGATCACAAAATTAAATTTGATACCATCTATATTTTGACAACCTTTATTTCCCAAGATGATACATTTTCCTCCCTTGGACAAATAGATAATAAAAAAATCGCATGGATCACATAAAACATGTTGATAAAAAAATTAATATGAATCACATTAACATTCCAAATAATCAAATGACATTAAAGCATGAAAAAGGATAAATATACAGGATCATATCAACTAGGACCATCTACTTTTGTCAAAGTAGGATATCACAAATGATAAAACAACAAATATTGCTAATTCTCAACAACACAAAGATGGGTTGTCATCTTGCTTCTAAAACAACAATTATCCCATCAAAAAAATTAAAGTATGTAGTATCAAGGAAAAGGATTAGGATTGCATGAACAAGGTATTTTGAACTAGTACACCTTTTATCAAATCCCATATTTCATGTTCTCAACTATACATAAACTAATAATTCTCATGGTATTAGTGGTATATCAATTAAATTAAGGTAATATCATCGAATATAAGAATCAAAATAGGGTCCATATATAGCCCTTACCATAAGATTACTTCTAACACTCCTCCTAGCCAAATCATAAACCATCACTCTTGATTCCTTAAACCCACCAATTATGACAAAAGAAAGAAAAAATATTACAAATAAAAAGATCAAAATTAAATGTAAAAATATAATGAATCCAAAAATAAAAGTGGACACATGATGTTAAAATAAATCCTAAAGAAAATTAGACGAATCAAATCCAACAATTAAAATCTAATAGTTAATAAAAGTATGGATCCATAAGAATAAAACATCTCACATATTAAATGTTTTCACCTCGTTCAAAATCTTCATCAATACCCTAGAAAAATACATATACAAGTGTTGGTTCTAAACACAATCACAATAAAAAATCTAGACTCCATCATCCACCATCCCAAGTTTGGAAAATAAAAAATATTACATCCAAAATGAAAAATAATACATCAACATCTACCATTCCCATAACAATCCAACAACTCACATAAAATCTAAAAATCCTACCTCAAAAATCTATCAAACTCTATTAGAATCACTTTATCATAAGGAATATCATGGAACTCTATCATGATGTATATATTTGGATAAGACCAACTCTTATGTCAGTAAGAATCACAATAAAATCCATGGGTTGTATACTTGTGTCATGATCCTAATGAGAAAACTCCTATATACAAGTCACTATTGGAATATCATGACACCAACATCTACATCAACCATCAAATGGACTAAAATAGATAATGGTCATCTGAAGATCAATGTCATTTGAAAAGACCAAAAAAATAAATAAAAAATTCAAACTAGTAAAGAGAAAAATTTCACTTTGGTGAAAACCATTTCTATGGTGTCTTGGATTAATCATCATGATGAAAACATGACAAATTGACATGATTTTTTATCAAATAAAAAGAAGAAAATTAAGGAAAAATAATTCTTCTAATAGTGAAAACAATTTTTATGGTACTTTAGATAAGTATCATGATGAAAACCTAGGAAACAAGTGTCATACATGAGATCAATTATCTTTGTGTACCATTATACTCAGGAGAAATTATCTATCCTTCACAGAAATAATCCATAATATTTAATCACCCATCCATCAAAGCTCAATAGCAAGAACTAACTAGCATAAGATATATCCCTAATCCTTGATGCCTATCCATTGATAATATTCATTCTAGCCTTAAGAAGGGAAACCAATATTCCATCCAAAGCCTTCCTCAAAACCAATCTATATCCAAAATACCTATATACAATTTATCCCTCAAATCCTCATCCCTGTCTCCAATCAAAGAACCCACTAGTATAAACTCACCCATCAATCTTAATTTCATATCTATTGATCCTTCCCTTAAAAAATAATCCTAGACTATACCTTAATCCAAGGCAAGTATTCTATGGCTAGGTATATCCTATTCATTTGAGGAAATCTTCCCCCAAACTATAAATTCAAACAACCACCTATTGGTTGCCCTTCCCTTTCCTTTGGCAAGGGAAAATTATTCTTCACCCCAAGCCTCCCTCAATACCAAAAAATCTCCCAAGTCCCTATCTCCAATATATCCTAAATCCTCATTTTTATCGCCAATCCAATAAAACCTTGTAGGTTCCACCTCCTATCCTAATACTACATCCTCTAAAGTATTACAATCCAATCCATCCCAATATAAAAAAATATCCAATGAAAACAAATTATGGGAATTTCTTAGAGGACCAATAACAAAGGACCTTAATATCCAATGCCCAAATATAAATTTATGTCATCCCATCACACCGCTAATCCTAAACCATCTAAAAATCTCTCACCATCATACACTTCATCATCTATCAATCCCACTCAAGGAATTATTATTCAAAATCTATTCTTTTCATGCCAACATTTTAAGTTGTTCAAACAATCCGCTATCCTTATCCAAACTCACATCCCATTGTTTGATCCATTGGATCTAAGTCAAGAGTGACATGCAAAACATGAAAAAATAAGATCCAACATGAATCATGATCATGTTACTAAGAAAATACCCATAAGTGATGATGACATCAAATTTAATCAAATATTTGACCAATATCCTATCTTTAATCTTGAAATCCAAGCTTATTTAATATTTAATCAAGATCCCATTGATGATTATGAAATCCATTATAATCTAATGTTTAATCAATATCCTATATATGATCATGACATTCAAGATGTTTCAATATTTATTCAAGATCCTATTATTAATA
>VDFB02077972.1:0-40425 GCA_007258455.2 Sequoia sempervirens
AATGGCATTACGTTCCAACAATAAGTACCCCAAGGGCATGTGAATGCTATTTTATCTTGATCCTTTGGTGCAATCTTTATCTGGTTGTATCTTGAAAATCCATCCATTAATGAATACATTGCATGACCAGCAGTTAAATCAACAATCATATCTATGTTTGGCAAAGGAAAGTCATCTTTGGGACAAACTTTGTTCAAATCTCTGAAATCTGTACAAATTCTAATGCTTCCATCTGGCTTTGAAATAGGTACAATATTGGAAATCCATTCTGCATAGTCAATAGTTTGAATGAACCCAACATCTAAAAGCTTCTTTAAATCTTCTTTGACCAACAATGCAAAATGTGGATGCATTTTTTTAAGTTTTTGCTTCACAAGTTTTGCCCCTGCATTTATAGATAAATGATGCATTATTAGATTAGGATCTAACCCTGGCATATTAGCATATGACCAAGCAAAGTTGATTTGATTCTCCTTCAAGAACTCCATGAATTTCAGGACTTCTTCAACTGTTAATGACGCTGCAATTTGCAAGATTTTTGGCTTCTCTGCTATACTTATGTTGATTGATTCTGTTGGTTTGATCAAAATAGAAGATCTTTCGTGATAATGATTGGGAAGAATGTCAAGTTTCTCATCCTTCAGTGCCTCAAAAAGGTTTTCACTGTCGGATTCGCTCTTTATTTTTCTCTTGTTGTGATCTACCACTGCCATTTTTTGGTTTTCACCGATAGATCCATCTTTTATTTCATTTATTTTGAAGCTAAGAGACTTGACACCCTCCTTATCAAAATCATGAGTATGAAATTCTTGGATGAAACAATTGTTTTCCTCATTAGAGGAACAAAGGAAATTTATAATGTCCTCATCATCATGAAATGTAGGGATGTGGATAGGCGCGTCATTGTCCCAATCAATAAGTTTTGGATAAATTAAAGGCATGGGATCATTAGGTTGGGTAAGATCTTGAGCTGTCAAAGTCATGATGTGGTTGTCATCTTCATAATAGACAAGGTCTATGATGGTATTCTCCTGTTGATTGTCAATCTCGTTAAAATCTGATTCGTCCTCACTTGAGTCATGATCACTTTGTAAAACATAATCAAGTGGAGGCCTTGAACCTTCTCCTTGTATGAGAACAGATGCATATTTATGTATGGTATCAACTTGTTTGTCTCTCCAAAATTCATCATTATAAATGGTGTCCCATTCATATTCATTAGAATCAGTATCTAAATTGTTCTACAATTGGAAAACTAATTCATGGGGTTTATCTGAAATTGATCCTCCTTCATGAGCTTGTTGTGCTTGCTGTAAAACTGACTCTTTTGTATCCTTACCATATCCAAGTCTTTTTTTATCATTTGGATGTATTGAAATAGGTTGAATTGGTTCCACGATTCCTTCTCTTCTTTTTCCTATAGGACCATTTCCTTCATAGCCCATTTTCTGCATGATAGCGTAACCCTTACCATATTGTTCTTTAGGTAACTTAATGTGCAAGAGAGATTCATCTTCATCTTTGTATAGCCAACTTAGGATGTCCCTATCTTTAGCTTCTTCTTCAGTGGTGTTGTCTTTAATGAATTTTCCCTCAAACTTTGTGATTGGCACAGAAGCTTGGGATGTAGAGGCTGTTGCAATCTTTTGATTTGATAAGGTTGGCTGACCATGTGACCTCGGAGAAGGAGGTAAGGTAGAAAGAGATAGAGAATATTCACCTACCCCTTTGTCTTTAAAATTTAGCTTAGTGTCAAGATTCTTTGTCAATTCTTGCAGTTGGCCTTGTAGATTGGAAGAAGAAATAGCAAGAGCCTCCCTATTATGTGGCACAAAGGCGTCTTGAGGTGCTCAGAGATTTGAACAAGTTTGTGTGCTATTGTAATCAGCTTGTATAGTTATTTCCTATCCATCATATGGAAACTTGAGGCATTGATGGTATGTTGATGGTACCGCTTGCACATCATGAATCCATGGACGACCCAAGAGTATGTTATAAGAAAGATCACGATCTAGAACCTGACAAAAGGTATTTTTCACAACAGGTCCCACTCTGATAGGTAGCATTATTAGTCCTTTAGAAGCTCTTTCTTCATCATCATATGCCTTGATAGTTATTTTCCTTCATGGATCAATAGAATTTTTCAAAATTCCAAAGGTATGTATTAGCTTTAAGGTACAAATGTTTAAACCAGCTCCTCCATCTATTAAGACACGTCTGATTCGGTGTTTATGGATCATGACTTCAAGATAGAGCAATGAATTATGTGGATGTGTCATGGAGGCATCATCTTTTTCAAAAAATGAAAGACAAGTGGGGGAAGACAAATGTCCCACCATGGCTTGAAATTTGTTTACATCCAGATCAGTGTCAATAGTTGTGTTTACAAGCGCTTCTTCTAAAATATTCTTGTGTATGGGGGATATTTTGAGAAGTTCAAGGATGGAGATTTGCACTGATGTTTTTCTCAATTGATCAACTAGATTATAATGACTTGGAGGAGAAATAGTTGCCTTAGATGAACTTCCTTTTAGGACAACTTTTGCTTGTCCTCTCGTAGTCACATTAACTTGTTGATATTCTTGTTTTCCATTGATTTTGATAACATTAATCTATTGATCATCAACATAGATGTGACAGATTATATTGTCTTCAACATTATGTATGCTTTTTGCTTTTGCATCTGATGTTTCCCCCTTTTGATAGTTTGGTAAAGGATCTTTGAATGCTTGATGATCATCATTGGTATGATGTCCTTCAATTGTAATGGTGCCATTGTCACTTAAATCTTGTACTAGATTTTGCAAAGCTTGACAATTATTCGTTTTATGACCTTGCAATAATATGAATCATTCCATGATGGTGGTTTGACTCGTGGCTCATAATCTCTTTGTGGTGGTAAGGTGATAACCTTATTATCAAGAAGCTCCTTAAGAATAGACTCAAGAGATTGACCCAAAGTGGTAAAATTCTATCAATTTGAAAAGAATGGAGGTCTAGACGGATTTGATGTTTGGGTATTGCCAAGATTGTTATTGAAATTACCATGATTATCCTTGGTGTTTTGATTGGTCATGCTTTCTTTCTTGGAGTTTTGTCCTTGTTGATTGTTGTTTCCTTGTTGGTTGGTATTTGCTTGTTGATTGTTTCATGGAGTACTTGATGGGTTGAAAACAAATGGTATTGTTCGTAGATTATTTGCATCTACTATACCATCATTGACAACATTTTTATTTTTGTTCCAAAACCTTGTTTTATCGTTGTTGTTTTGGTTGGATGTACTTGGATTATCAAGTTTTATCACTCCTCGTTTAATCAAAGCCCCTTCAATGGTGATTGCATTTTCAATCAATTTTTCAAAGTTATGAGGACAATGAAGGTTAAGCCTATAGCTTAGTTCTTGATCTAGGCTATTGATGAAGATATCCGTCTTTTCCTTTTTAGGAATAGGATGGGAAGATCGCGTAAACAACCTTCTCCACCTTTGCAAAAATGTAGTGAAGGATTCTCCTACTATTTGTTTCACTTTACAAAGATCAAGCATTGTTATCTAGTGTTGGATGTTGTAGAAGTATTGTGATATAAACTGATTTATTAACTCCTCAAAGGTTTTGATGGGGGGAGTGATCTTGGAAAGCCACTCCATGGATTGTGCACCCAGACTTCATGGAAACAAACACATTAAGTAGGTATCATCATAAGCGAATTCTAGACTCATATTTCGGAAATCCCTCACATGTTCAATGGGATCAGTTTTTCCATTGTACCTATCAAATTTAGGGATTTCACAATGTTTTGGAAAAGGGATCAGTTGAAGACTCCTATCGAACAGATAAGGAGATATGTCATCCAAAACATACTTCTTTGTTGCACCCCCTTGCATCTCCTTTATTTTCCCTTGTAATTCTTTTATCTGTTGAGTAAGGGCACTAAAGTCATTAGGAGGAAGTTTAGGATTCTGTTTAATCCCTTCTATATCGAAATTGTGAGGTAACTTAGCTCCTTGATTAGCTAATGAAAGAAAATATATTTCTTTGTTTCGTTCTAAAATCCTTTCCATAAGAGTATGGAATTGGGGATCTTGCTCTACTTCTTGAAGCTTTTCTTTTGTTAATTCATCAACATTAAATGTATCCTCTTCTTTCTCATTTTGGTCACCCATTTTGCTTGTAGTGGTTTCTCCTTCATCTTTTTCCACGTGTTTTTGATATCTCGTAAAGACAGGCATAAGTTTTGTTCCAAATTCTACTCACTTTTGATCAAAAGAATGAAATAGTGCAACTTGTGATGGATATAAAAGTCATGATAGAATGAAAATTCTATGACTTGAAAGATTTCTAACCTTTAGCTTGTGTTGTCCTAATTGAAAGGATGAAAATCCTGTTGGTGGGAATTTAAGCAAAAGATCAAGAAAAGGATGATTTTGCACTCTATGAAGCTTTGATCATAGCTTTGTAAAAGGATGGATTTTGTGATGAATGCCTAATGTGATTGAGTTCTCTATTGCAGAATTTGATTTGGACGAGTAGAATATTCAATTGCAAGTTGGGGAATATAACATAAATGAATACGTTGACTATGGTTATGCCTTTGAGAAAGGGCTCTTCTTTGAAAGAAAGCTTGTGAGTATAAAGGTTCTATAGCATAATCATCAGTGAAGCCTCTAACACAGTCACGATATCGATGAAGAAAGGTTTTGTATTTGAGTAAAACCTTTCAGCTTTGGTACAAGAATCATCTTTTCTTCAATAGTTTCTTGTAGTAAAGGGGTTTCTTTGGCTTTTTTATCCTTTTGAAAATGGATTTTTTAATGAAGGTTGTGGATTTCCAATCTCTTAACATGAGAGTAATCAATGTGATTGTGAATTTTGGATGATCTTTTCTGAATTAATGTATTGAAAACACATCAAACAAGTTGTAGAATAGTTGTTTTAAGTACTATGCTAAACATCAAGTGTATGATCAAAATGTTTTTCAAAAATTGTTTTAACAAGTTTTACACATGATAGATAGATCAAACAGACTCACTCTTAGTACTCAAGTAGGTCATCATAGTAATCAACAGCCCACATCTTAAAACTGCGTAGACACAGCCATGTCACCCTTGAAAGGGCACCCATGTTTTTGTCTTTTCCAGGTGCGTACTCAGAGTGATGGAAGTGGATACCAGATCCCCTGAGCAAACAATCCTTGGCAGTTATATGGTGAGTATCTTGGGGGTAGATTCTTCCCTCCCCTGCACTGTGATTATTATGACATTCAAAAACTGACTTCGGCTAGATACTACACTAAATTTGTAGTAAGGGTTTCCATTCAGTGCAGCAAATGATATACTCCCTCGAGAGACCTCCCTACCTTTAGAACAAAGGCTTTGGGGATGGTTATCAATGCACACTACCGTCAAAAGAGGGTTTCCCCACCCAAATTTGCTTTAAATTTTAGAGTGGGGTGGAATAGCCTGGCTTTGGATTGAACCCACTTAAATCATTCCTCTTGGGTGAGTACTTTTTCCCACAAGAGCATACTCTCTAAAAGGCTTTAACAAAACTAGAAATTGCATAAAGTGAAATAGATGAGTTTGGCATTTTGATCACCCAGTTAAGGGGAGAGCATAGGCCTATCACCATTTAAGCAAAGCAAACAAAGATTCAATTTTAATCCCAAATAAAGATTTTGCTATGCTAAGTGAAGATGTTGCTTCACACAAACATGGAGTTCATTTTAGCCCAAAATAAAAAGTGAAGTGACTATCCTAGGATTGCTTGATTCTTAATTATGTGACTATCCTAGGATTGCTTCATTCTTTTAAAATTATTAGCTATCCGCAGTTGCGTCAAATTCAGTCAATTACAATTTACAATTTGCAGCCTTCTCAAAAGTGCGCTATAACAGACATCAGGGGCGCTGCAAGATTCTTCACGGGCACTGCAAGATGCTTCACGGGTGCTGCAAGATGCTTTATGAGTGTTGCAGGATTCTTCAAGGGCGTTGCAGGATGCTTTAAGGGTACTGCAAGATGCTTTAAGGGCGTTGTAGGATGCTTTAAGGGCGTTGCAGGATGCTTTATAAGCGCTGAACTGGGTATGAATTTTGCTGAAGCGTGTTTCTTGCACTAATCCACTATTTTTGGCCATAACCTGTCATGAAAATCTGTAATAAAATGTTAAAATTAGGGCAAGAGCCCCATGGTGGGTACCAAAAATGTGTGGTAAATATGTTAGTATCAAAATGAAAACAATAAAACACACAAAATGAAACCTTAAACTGAAGAAAAGCTAATCATTTGAATTCAAACAAACAAACAAAGCTTCTTTAGAGCCGTTCCATCTTGCTCTATCTCCAGAGATTTGTTTGAAGTTGTTGCTCTTAGATTATGTAAGCAAGGCTTCTCCAAATGAAAATCTATAGAATGAGTATGCAAAATGATAGAGCTTCTCTATGCTATATGCTAGTGAAGTGAAAGTACTGACACGGATATGCACAGGGATTGTGGATTATGCACAGGGGCTGTGATTTGTGGATGCTATGATATGAAGTGGATATGCCATGATATGCTATGATTCTATACTATGAATGCTAAAAACTATGCTATGGATGCTTGAAGGCTATTTGCAATTTGGCTATAGTTTATCTGTATGAAAGCTTCTTCATGATTGCAAAGACCCGGCAGTCCTTTTATAGCTTTTTGCAAGCAAAATCTTGGCTGGCAAAGATCAATGGCTATGAGATTGTCTGGTAAGTTTGAATGGTAAAAGATGGAGAGGTTGAGAAAAAGATGGAGAATGTTGGGAGGTTGGAGAGAAGAATGGAGCTTTGTCTTCAACCCACGGGAACAAGCTTGCACAGGAACAGAGAAATTAATTTTTCTGTTTTGGCAATTTGTTTCACGGCTGTTGAAGATAATCCCCAAACTTATTAAATAAATAAATTTATTTAATTTCATTTATGTGAGTTTGATTTTTTGATTTTAGGACTATAGAAGATTTAATTAAATATTTTGAAATATTTAATTGTGATGTGACTTTAGAAGAATTTAATTAAATATTTTGGAATATATAATTGTCAATGGATATTAGAAGAATATTAGAATACTTAATATTTAATTGAATAAAATATTCAAGCCAAGATTAAATAATAATTAATATAAATAAATCGTAATGTTTATTTAATTAATTAAGAAATGAATAAGAAAAGATGATTAAATAAACTTATTTATTTAATCAAAATGAAAGAATGAACAATATAAATAAATTATTTAAATTTATTTATATGCAGATTGAACTCAGAGATTTAATTAAATATTAAAAATATTTAATTAATTACCAGACTATGTGATGTGACCATTTTTAGGTGTATACAGAAAATATTTTTAAGGCTGCAAAAGTAGAGAAGACTAAAGATCCAGATCAGAAAGATCTTAATGATATGGAAGCTAACTTTATAAGAAGAATGAGAAGAGGTACTAGTAAGTACAAAGGTAAACTACCTTTCAAATGTCTCAGTTGTGAAAAGATAGGTCATTATACTTCAAGATGTCCAAACAAAGTTGTGAATGATTAAAACTAAGAGACCAAAGGTAAAATGATTAATCTAAAAACTATTATATTAGAGAAGATGCAAGTATTTTCTAATGATGAATTTGTTTATAAATATGTTGATTGATGCAAGAGCATCTAGATAGACTAGCAATTGGCATCAACCAAAAACAAGCTTCAGGTTTGAATTTTATTTTTGATGTGTTTTGGGGTTCATTTGACATATCTCAGCTTTGAAAAGTTTTTTTTTTTGTTCAAATTTGAATAAAATCAGTTTTTTGTCAAAATATCATTTTAAGGCTTTGTAAGTAGTTTTTGAAAATTATTTTTAGAAAACTTGTAAGGATTGGAGTAAATTAATTTGGTTGGGGTATCCATGGAGGTGGCATGTTAAATGTGCAAAAATAATCAAATTCATGCCTTTTTCAGTTTGGGAGATTTTAATATCAGAAGTTTGTTAAATAATGTCAGTAACTTTCAAAAAGTTTAAAATTTTAAAATTTGTGAAGGTTTGAGCAAAATCCTTTTGTAGGGGTCCATGGGATACCATTCGAAGCTTGTACACCATTTTTTGTGTGAATCAGATAACTTTCATATTTTTACATATTAGCACTTGATTTTGCACTTCCAAAGTACCAATTTGATTAATTTTATTTTGGAAATGTACTATGGAGGCCATGGAAGTCAAATAAATTTTTTTATTTCATATTTAATTGTTTATCTATTGCATAAATAATGTGGGGGGCATTTGGGGCATAAAAGAGGCAAAAAAATCAAGATTTTAGGTATTTTAAAATGCCCAAAATAGAGAAAAACGCATCTGGGAGTAAAGATAACACCTATAGGAGTTTAATGGAGGCTTAAAATATCTCATTTAATACTACATAAACTTAGAATATGGATAGTTATTCTTGAGGGAGAGTTGGGAGCCCATTCTTAGGCTAAAATTGATGATTTTAATGTATATTTTTGGGGAGGTTTGAAGAAAAACGTGGGAAGGAGTTTGTGAGGAATGGGAAGGAGAAAGATGCCTCTATAGAGGTATCATTGGGGAGTTTTTTGTAGGGTTGAGTAGCACCAGTGAAGAGAAGATGAGGCACTATTGTGTGAGATGAATAGAAAGATAAGAGTCATATGAAGGTTTGAACAACAACAAAGAGAGATTGGGGCAACCAGAAGAAGAACAAGAAGATCCATGGTTCATTAATCTTGTGTGCAGAATTTTGTATGTTCTATGGTGAAATTTCATGAGTTGATTTGATGCAATAAAAAAAATTTAAAAAAATTTTGCATTTGTTTTTGTATTGTGGGCGTTCTTTGTTGCAGCATAGTCTACATTGCATGGTGGGTTTTTGTGAGCAACTAGTTGTTTGCATCAATGGTATCAAAGCCAGAGGTTTTGAGTGCATAGGTAGAGCATTGGATGTGAGGTAATCTATGCCAGGACATACAGGTGGAGAATGGAGTTAGAGGGTTAGAGTGTGTAGACAGATTGTCAAGCATGAGGCAATCTATACCTAAGAGGATGGAATGGGTCATGAGGAGGCCCATACAAATTTTTTTTTAGGAAAAATATTGGGAAGAAGTGGAAAATAGGAAGCACCATGAAGAGTTTGAAAAGCTCCATGCTGAAATGAATATATTAGAAAAGAAGTTTAAAAAGGGAATGAGAATGTGAGAAGAGAGATATGAGAAGAAGAATGTTCTTTTAGAAGAGGACAGTGAAAAGAAGAGGAAAAAGGAAGAGTTTTGTAGCCCTTTGGTAGGGGTTTAATGTAAGAAATAATATGTGGGGGAAACCCACACAAGTGAAAAAGATGATAAGGTACAAGTTGCAGAGATAACATGTGAATGAAGTGCATTGTGTGAAGTGGATGAAGAGGGTTTGCAATTAGAAATTGTGAACATGGATGATCCTAAATTTGACAAGTGGGTTGATGAGGAAGAGGATGATCTCTTGTTGAAAGAAGAAATGAAGATGATAGATAAGTTATTTGAGAAGAAAATTTTTGATTAAGTTATCTTCAATGCAAACAATAAAGAATGAGATGCAACAAACAATGGTCCTTTGGAGGACATGACTACATGGGAGAAATTTGAACAGCCTTATGAAGATGCATACATGAAAGGTTTTAAGGATGGAAAAAATGATGTTGGGGCAAAAAAGAAGGTAATTTATAGCTTTAAATTTAAAAAGTTTGATTGTTCACCCTTTAAGGAAGAGATTGCAGTAGTAGAAGATAAAGTTGTAGTTGAAAATGGGTATGTGAATGTTACATATTTGTATATAGAGGTTGTAGATAATGGTGGAGTAGGAACCTGGTGGAGGTGGTTAGTTTGTGGTAGGTTGGATTCCACAAAAAAAGATAGAAAGGAAGAAGAGATATGGCGAAGAACGATGGTCTATGGTGGATGTGAGTCCATGAGAAGAAGGATGAATAGAGTGCACACCTAGTGGTGGATGACAAAAAGAATCCCAAGTAAGTGTTAGAGAGGCAGAGGAAGAAATTCCTTTTGTCTAAATCAATGATGGAGTTTGTTGTAGGTTGTCCACAAGCTGAAAGAGTAGTTCTACTACTCCACTCTATTTTGTGAGTCCTACTCACAAAAATTTTCTGACCTAGTGTATCTAATGTAAGAGCATCTAGATAGACTAGCAATCGATATCAACCACAAACAAGCTTCAGGTTTGAATTTCAATTTTGGTGTGTTTTGGGGTTCATTTGGCATCTCTCAACTTTGGAAAGCTCTTTTTGTGTTCAAATTTACATAAAATTAGTTTTTGTCAAATCATCATTTTAAGGCTCCTTAAGCAGTTTTCAAAAATTATTTCTGGAAAACTCATAAGGATTGGAGTAAAATAATTTGGTAAGGGTATTCATAGAGGTGGCATGTGAAATGTGCAAAAAGAATCAAAGTCGTACCTTTTTCAGTTTGGGAGATTTTAATATTGGAAGTTTGTTAAATAATGTCGACAATTTTCAAAAAGTTTAAAATTTTAAAATTCAAGAAGGTTTTAGCAAAATCCTTTTGCAAAGGTCCATGGGATACCATTCCAATCTTGTACACCAATTTTTTTTGTGAACCAAATAACTTTCATTTTTTCACCTGCCAGCACTTGATTTCACATTTCCAAAGCACCAATTTGAATAATTTTATTTTGGAAAGGTACTATGGAAGCCATGGAAGTAAAATATAAGTTTTTATTTCATATATAATTGTTTATCTATTGCATAAATAATGTGGGGGGAATTTGGAGCATAAAAGAGGCAAAAAAATAAGATTTTAGATATTTTAAAATGTTTAAAATAGAGAAAAATTCCTTTGGGAGTAAAGACAACATCTGCAAGAGTTAATGGAGGCTTAAAATGTCTCATTTAATGTTGCATAAACTTATAATATGGATAGTTATTCTTGGGGGAGAGTTGGAAGCCCATTCTTAGGCCAAAATTGATGATTTTAATGTATATTTCTGGGGGTTTTGGAAAAAAATGTGGGAAGGATTTTGTGAGGAATGGGAAGGAGAAAGATTCCTTTGTAGACGTATCATTGTGGAGTTTTGTGTTTCAGGGTTGAGCAGCACCAGTGAAGAGAAGATGAGGCACCAATGTGTGAGAGATGAAGAGAAAGATGAGAGTCATATGAAGGTTTGAATAGCAACAAAGAGAGCTTGGGGCAACGAGAAGCAGAACGGGAAGAGTAATGGTTCCTTAATCTTGTGTGCAGATTTTTGTATGTTTTATGGTGGCATTTCATTTTTCCATTTGGTGTAATTTTCATGAGTTGATTTGATGCAATAAAAAAAATTAGAATTTTTTTGCATTTTTTTTTGTATTGTGGGTGTTCTTTGTTGCAGTAGAGTCTACATTGCATGATGGGTTTTTTTGAACAACTGGTTGTTTGCATCATTGATGATGAATGTTTGTTCATGGCCTTAAAAAATGAATTTGTTTCCGCTAACTCTAAAATATGTGTGAAGGTATGCCCTTTGGAGAGAAAGGATAAGAATGAAAGTACTTTGGTATTTGCTTTTAATGCTAGATAGATAAGAACTATTGGATCATTGATAGTTGTTTCTCTAAACATATGACCGAAGACAAAAGTAAATTTGTTAAACTTGAAAAGTACGATGGAGGACTTGTTAGATTTGGTGATGATTTAGGTGCTAATATATGTGGAATAGGTTCAATAAATTTTGATGGCAAGCATAATATTGAAGATGTTTACTATGTTAATGGTTTAAGGAATAATCTCTTGAGTGTTGGACAAATGTGTAGCAAAGGATACAATCTTATGTTTCAGGATGATGGATGTGAGATCAGAAAAGGGTCCTAACTATGATTGTTGTTGGAAGAAGGAAAGATGGAAATGTTTATCAGCTCAAATGTGTTGGGTCATTGCTTTATGACTCAAATCAATGAAATTTGGCTATGGCATAGAAGGATGTGTCACGTCAACTTTGATAACCTAGCAAGGATCAGCTCAACTCAAGCAGTGAGAGATCTACCAAGGATTACCAAGCCTATTAATGATATTTGCAAGGATTGACAAATTGGAAAGAAAACAAGGAGAAGTTTCAAAGGCAAGGAGTAATCTATTATTGGATTGTTCGTGTTGGTGCATATAGACCTTTTTTTTCCTTCAAGAGTAATAAGTCTTCAAGGTGACACGTACTGCATGCCTTTGATTGATGATTACTCTAGAATGGCATGGGTTACTTTTCTTAAAGAAAAATCTAAAGCTCTAGATAAGTTCAAAGCATTTAAAGTTAGGGTTGAGAATAAAATGACTATGAAGATTAATGTGTGAGGTCTGACAGAGGTGGATAATTCACCTTCAATGAGTTTAACATGTTTTGTGAGTCTCATGGCATAAAGAGGCACTTGGCTACCCCTAGGACTCCTCAACAGAATGAAGTGGTTGAAAGGAAAAATAGGACTATTCAAGAAGCCACAAGGGCTATGATGAAAGAAGAAAACCTACCAAAAATATACTAGAGAGAAGCAATTCATACTATTTTCTATGTACTTAATAGAGTCCAAGAAAAAGGAAGCAACATAAATACTCCTTATAAGTTATGGTATGGAAGGATTCCTTCAATCAAGTACTTCAAGGTGTTTGGAAGTAAATTTTATATCAGGAGAGATGAAGAAAGCTTAGGAAAGTTTGATGCAAGATCTGATGAAGGTATTTTGGACTTGGATATTCTACTAGAAGTAAGGCTTATCGATGCTACAACAAAAGACTAAGAAGGATTGTTGAGAGTGCAAATGTCAAAGTAGATGAATATTTTCAAAAGAATTTAGTGGTGATAGATGGATATGAATCAGATGAGTCTACTCATGAAGAAAATGAGAAGGACAATGAAAAGGAAGTTTGCATTCAAGAAGAAGATTCTCTGGAAAAGGATCTTTGAACCCCCAAGTATGTGCAAAAGAATCATTTCAAAGAACAAATCGTTGGATACAAAAACAAAGGTGTATTGAAAGGAAGAAAATTTGTTGAAGAACAAGTAAATCTATGTTTACTTTCTAAAGTGGAACCTAAAATAGTGAGTGAAGCATGCAAGGATGAACATTGGATAAAGACTATAAAGGAAGAATTGATGCAAATTGAGAAGAATCAAACTTGGGAACCTATCCCAAGACTTGCAAACAAAAACATAATTGGAACTAAGTGGGTGTTCAAAAAACAATTAAATGAGAATGGAGAAGTGGTCCAGAATAAGGCAAGGCTTGTGTGTGAGGGTTACAAGTTGAAGGAATAGATTTTGAGGAGACATTCTCTCTAGTGGATATAATGGAAGCTATCAAGATGTTTTTGGCTTTTGCAACACATAAATATTTCAAAGTATATCAATTGGATGTGAAGTATGCTTTCTTGAATGGAGAATTAGAAGAAGTATACATGGAAAAACTGGAAGAATTTTAGTTATCAAACAAACTGGATATAGTTTGGATATTGAAGAATGAACTATATGGATTAAAATAATCTCCTAGAGCTTGGTATGCCAGGTTGGATAGGTATTTGATACAGCAAGGATTCAATAAAGGTACTGCAGATAGTAATCTTTACTTTAAAGTTGAAAAAGATCTAATCTTGATTGCAGTTGTGTATGTTGATGACATTATCTTTGGTGAAAATGAGAATATGTGTAAGGAGTTTGTAGAAGAGATGCAGAAAGAGCTTGAAATGTCTATGTTTGGAGAGATGAATTTCTTCCTTTGACTTCAAATCAATCAAACAAACAAAGGTATATTCATTTTTCAATCCAAGTATGTCAAGGAAATGTTGAAGAAATTTGGTATGGATGACTCTAAACTAGTAATGTACTCCTATGGTTACCTGATGTAAGTTGAGAAAGAATGATGGATCTCCTAAGGCTAATCAAAGAAAATATAGATCAATGATGGGTGGATTGCTAAATCTAACTGCTACTAGACTGGATATCATGCATGCAATTTTTCTTGTGGATAGATTTCAAGAAGATCCTAGAGATTCACATGTTATAGCAATGTTGTCAAAATTTTGGGACCTCTCTTTGTAAACCAATGCCCCATGTTAAATTTTGGCTAATTCATTGTTTGGGAGGGCTTTTGTTAAGTATTTATAATTTGGTTGGTTTTTTGGTCATTTCTTCTAACTTCCCATTTTATCACCACAGTTCTTTCCTTAACCATTTTCTTACATCAAGCAGTATTTTGGGGTTTTTTGTAACTCACCACATGTTCTAAAGTCTTTCCTTTAAAATTTTTGGCATTCTATACCTAAGGTTTATGAACTTATTAAAAAGACCGCCAATAACTTTTTGAAGATTTTCAAAGTTAAACAGGAATCCAAGTGTTTCCTATAACTACAATGATGTTTTGTGTAGTTCGACAAAGTCTCCACATTACCACCAGAGCATGTTTTCAAAGGAATTAAGTGGCCATCAAACAGATTATCATTTTAAAGTACAAATGAGAGTTTTTTATGTAAATTTGAATAAAGAAAACTTTCATTCATTTGAAGTAGAATTAAAACTAGAATCAAAAATAAATTGCTCATGATATAGGAAATCAACACCAAGAGTACCAAAATGCTATACTTTATTATATATATAATATATGTACTGCTAGAAATACAAAATTTATGTCAATTACATAGAAATGGAGAGCTAGGTAATATCAAAATAGGAAATTATTTTTCAAGCACAAAGGATGAACACCAAAACATAGACTGCTTCTATAACCACTTGGAGGCGCTCTATCTAAGTAGGTGAGAGAAAGTTATCATGCATCTACAAAAACTAGGCAAACAGCTCCATGTTGTTTCTCACTAGTCCCACACGTAGGAGAGTTACTGCTTCCTCCAAGGATTCATTCTAAGAAATAGAATTAATGCAAATGGAATCACCTATCATCCCACTTCATGGATAACTATTGGGACCAACAATGGCTACGTTCACCCGATGAAGGAATTATGGTTGCACCAACCATTTTGCTACCCTCATCCCCTAGTCATGACGTCTAAAGCTACAAATTATGGTGTCGACGAAGCGTTCCAGGAGTGTTGCATTGTGTATGTGAACCTGGTTCAAAAAATAATCTCCCAATATGTTTCACAACACTTCCTCCTCAATCTCACTTTCAACTGTGAAGACCTCTTTTAACTAATCAAACAGTCATCTAAAAAGAGGACTACACTCGATCTCTTCAATACTAAAAAAATTATTCATGGATACACCATCTCTTTGAGTGTTATCCATGTTTGATACTACAAGATGGTGAAGTGAGGTTGTCCCTATTGAATTTATAGAGAGTTGGCAAGACATGTTAACTAAGAACAATCAAGATGATAGGATGGTGATGTAGTCTAAATTAATGGTGATATAACAGAAATTTAAGTTACATTCCAAGTTGATTTCATGGTGGGATAGCTTGCATGTGTGATATATGTTCAATGCTCAATTTGTGAAGTATGTGAACTATTTCAAAATCAATGGCCACGAGGGGAGAGTTAAATCAAGAAGCGCTCAGGAATTGTTTGAGGTCTTTTCACTAGCAATGTAATCACGTTAGTTATTTATTATTTCTCGGCCATCAGTTTCCAAGATCGACAATTATGCAGCAAGAAAATGTTACCACAACCAATCAGTAACCATCAAGAGATGAATTATATTCCTATATCTAGGCGAAAAAGACCATTTAGTAGGGGTCTGATCTCTAGAAATTACACTGTGTTGTAGCAAAGGAAGAAACACTTAAGATTTTCTTTATTTAATCTATTTTTTATTGTAATAGCTTCCAATTTGTGTGTTGTTAGTGGGATGTAATGTTGATTGTACTGACATGTGGGTCACATATTATATAGGATACATTTTATGTGTGAGATGTATTCTACTTCATTTATTTCCTTTATTGCAATTATGAAATCTTTCATTCATACCTACATTAGATTTCATCATTAGTTGAGTACAGTTTGTGATTTGTTCGACTGGTGATCTTTAGGATTTATTTCACATTAATTACATTTTTATGTATTAATTCCAGTTGCCTTATTGCTTTCTAGTTAAAATCTACTTATCTTTCATTTAATTTTCACAAGGGAGTTGTACCTCTCAATTTAGAGGAAAGACAAAAATGCAATTGTGGCATTTCCAAAGCTGTTAATGAATAGGTTCTAGTGTTTATCAGGTAGAAGGTCATTATTCTTTCCATAGTTATTAAAAGAACCAATTCATTCACTAACAAATTTTTGGTGACTCCGTTGGGGAAAGATTTTAATTTCTAAAAATTTACTTCGTTTCATGCAGTAAGATGGAACTTCCCCATAGTGACGTGTTCCCCATAATTCAACCTAACCTTGATTGGATGCAGGCGAAAAAAGAGGACATCATATCACAATTAAATACACTCGCTTGGAGGTATAGGAGAAGTGTGGCTGATTATATGTGAGTCAATTTCATCTTGGAAGAAGAAGAGGAGCAATCCCTATGCCCAGCACCACCAGTAGTGGAACAACCCCCAAGATTGATCTTTTAATACTATGACAACCCACCCATCACCCTAATCCATGCCAGAATCAACCTCCCAATCAGCATCTAAATCAGCATCCTAACTAGCCACAAAATCACCCTCTAGCTCAACCACGACCTTGGCAGTGACCTGAAGTTACTCTTCATTACTCCTAGAAGAGTTGGCAACTCTAAGTACCATGACCTTCATTCCCTGGGCTAGTCATATTGGTCCTTTTTCCCTATCTCATTGTAATGACCTACCACATGGCTCAAGGAAGAGGTTTCCAAAATTCTTTGGCAATGGTGTCCAAGACTCAAAAGAGCATGTCCTAGCTAGGACCACGGTGAGTGGAATCTTGGGTATCCAAATGAAGATTTCTTTGTCAAAATATTTGTTGATAGTCTAGTTGAAAAGGATACTAAATGGTTCAGGGGATTGGAGAAAGGTTGCATAATAGGATAGGATGTCCTACACAAAAAATTTATGCAGTGCTTCCAAAGTCCTATTGATATAGTTGCCCTACTCAGAAGTTTTTTCAAAATTGTAAAATAAGGAAATGAATCCATAAGGGAGTTCATCTATCAATTTAATTGATCCCTTCACCTAAAAAACCTAGCAAGGTAATTCAATTTCATGTTTTTACTTTTTCCCTTGATCTTGATATTTAGCTTATACTTAAAATGGATAAGGTCTCTAGAATTGAACAAGCTCAAACTGAAGCAATGAACATTGAAGATGACCTAATTACAATCATTAAATGGAAACCTAACTATGTTGATCAGTCTATCAATCATCATCCACCACCTGCCCCTTCCTCCTCTAGTTTTCAAGAAATTACCAATGCCTCCTGTCCTACCACTGAAAGAGTTAACTTGACTATATTAGATGAGGTAGAATCTTTACTTGATCAAGGATAATGTGTGAAAGAGAAATATCACTATTGGCATGCCTAGGTGTATAGTCTAAACACTGTAGTTGAGTCAGAAGATGAGCTCAACTCATCTGGTGGTGATGGAGATTACACACCACAGAAAAGGTATAATCCTACTTTTCAATTTGACCCTTCACCTGTTCCTACAAGAAATTCACTCCTTAGTCCAGACAATAAAGACTAGGAGTCTAGTGATCTTTTTATATTAGAATATGAAAGCTTCATGTTTGAAGATCACCAAGATAAAACTCCCTGTCATTGAGAATATTGTTAAAGATCCTCTAGGTGAAATTGGATTAACGTAGTCAGTTAATTCAAATTTTTTGAAGAATTTGAAGTTCATGACAATATTTTATTTGGAGAGATCAGCTTTGGTTTGTTATGACCATTGATAGTAGAGGTTACTCATTGTTCTGTTAATAATCAAGAAAAAGAAAATATTATGGAAGTAAAGGATCAGGACCCCACTTTGTAAATTGATGCCCCATATTAAATTTTGGCTAAGTCATTGTTTGGACTGGGTTTTGTTAAGTATTTATAACTTGGGTGATGTTTTGGTCATTTCGTCTAACTTCCCTTTTTATCACCATAATTCTTTCCTTCACTGTTATCTTAATCCAGGTGGTATTTTGGGGTTTTGGTGTAACTTGTTGCATGTTCTAAATTATTTCCTTTAAAAAGGTTCGTGGTCCATACCTGAGGTTTAAAAACTTGTTAAAAATACTGCCAATAAATTTTTAGAAGTTTATCAAAGTTGAGCAAGAATCCAAATGTTTCCTATAACTACGACGATATTTTGTGTAGTTCAACAAAGTCTCCACATTACCGCCAAAGCACGTTTTCAAATGAATTAAGTGGAAATCAAACAAATTATTATTTTAAAGTACAAACAAAAGCTATTTATGCAAAGTTGAATAAAGAAAATTCCATTCATCTAAAGCATAATTAAAACTAGAATCAAGAAAAAATTGCTCATGATATAGGAAATCAACACCAGGAGTACCAAAATGCTATACTTTATTATATATAATATATGTACTACTGGAAATACAAATTTTTTGTTGATTACATAGAAATGGAGAGCTAGGTAATATCAAAACAAGAAATTATTTTCAGGCACAAAGGGTGAACACTAGAACATGTACTATTTCTATAACCACTTGGAGGCACTCTATTTGATCAAGTGAGAAAATTCTCATGCAAAACTAGGAAAATAGCTCCATGTTATTTCTCACTAGGCTCGTGCATAGGAGAGTCACTACTTCCTCTAGGGATTCACTTTGAGGAATAGAAGCAATGCAAATGGCATCGTTTATCAGGCTGCTCCATGGATAACTATTGAGATGAACGATGGCTACATTCACTTGGTGAAGGAATTTTGGTCACACCAACTATTTTATTGCCCTCATCCCCCAATCATGATGTCCAGAGGTGTAGATTATGATGTACATGAAGTTCTCCAGGAGTGTTGGATTGTGTATGTGAACCTAGTTCAAAAAGGTATCTCCCAATAAGTTGCACACCACTTCCTCCTCAATCTCACTTTCAACTATGAAGACCTCCTTTAACTTATCAGATAGTTGCCTGAAAAGAGGACTACACTCGATCTCTTCAATAGTGATAAAATCATTCATGGATAAACCATCTATCTGATCACTAGCCATGTTTGATACTATAGGATGGAAAAGTGAGGTTTTCCTTGTTGAATTTATAGAGAGTTGGTGAGACATGTTAACTAAGAACAATCAAAATGATAGGATGGTGATGCAGTCTGAATTATGGTGATATGATGAAAATTTAAGTTACATTCCCAATTGATTTCACAATGGGATAGCTTGCATGTGTGATAGTTGTTCAATTCTCAATTGGTGAGGTATGTGAACTATTTTAGAATCAATGGCCACAAGGTGAGAGTTAAATAAAGAAGTGCTTACGAATTTTTTGAGGTCTTTTCATTAGCACTGTAATCATTTTTGTTATTTATTATTTCTCAGCCACTGATTTTCAAGATGGATAGTTATGTGGCAAGAATACATTATTGCAACAAATTAGTAACCATCAAGAGAGAATTATATTCCTATATCTAGGTGAGAAGACCATTTAGCAGGGGTCCAATCTCTAGAAATTACATTGTGTTGTAGTGGAGGAAGGAACACTTAGGATTTTCTTTAGTTAATCTATTTTTTATTGCAATAGCTTCCAATTTGTGTGTTGTTAGTGGGATGTAATGTTGATTGTACTGACCTATGAGTCACGTATGATATAGGATACATTTTTTGTGTGATATTTATTCTACTACATTTATTTCCTTTATTGCAATTATGAAATATTTCATTTATCCTTACACTAAATTTTTTCATTAGTTGAGTACAGTCTGCGAGTTGTCCGGTTGGTGATCTTTAGGGATTTATTTTGCATTAATTATGTTTTTATGTATTAATTTCAATTGCCTTATTACTTTCTGGTTAAAAGCTAATTATCTTTCATTCAATTTGCACAAGGGAGTTGTACCTCTCAATTCAGAGGAATGTCACAAATGCAATTGTGGCCTTTCCAAAGTTGTTAGCGAATAGGTTCTAGTGCTTATCAGGCAGAAGATTCATTGTAATCACCATATTTACCAAAAGGGTCAATTCATTTGCTAACAAGCAGTAAAGAGGATATTCATATATTTAAAGGGCACTTCAGATTATGGCTTATGGTATCCTAAGGATACTGATTTCACCTTCAGTGCTTACATAGATGTACATTGGACTAGTTGTGTAGATGATAGGAAAAGTACAAGTGGTGATGCATTCTTTCTTAGATGTATATTAGTATCATGGCTAAACAAGAAACAAGATTTAGTATCTTTATCTACTACAGAGGTCGAGTATATTGAAGCAGCATCTTGTTGCACATAGTTATTATGGATGAAGCAAACATTGAAGGATGTTAGAGTGGTGTTTGATGAACCAATTCCTCTCTATGTGGCAATACAAGTGCAATCAATATTTCAAAGAATCCAGTGATGCATTCAATAACAAAGCATATCTCAATCTAGTATCACTTTTTGAGGGAGAAAGTTGTAGAGAATGAAGTGAAGTTAGATTTTGTTCCTACAAATGATCAGATTGTTGATATATTCACTAAGTCCCTTCCTAAGGATTCTTTTGAGTATCTCTGGGAGAAGTTAGGGGTTATTTCCCCTCCTTCTTTGAACTAAATGCATAAGGTTATGCATCAGTTTGGTGAAGCTAATTAATTTCATTCTTTGGTCTAGACTAAAGGTGGCTACCTCTCATAGGGAGTGGGTAGCAAAATGGCAGATGATTAGAGTATATCCTAAGCCTCTAAGGGGGATTGGGTGTAGAATAGTTGGTTTTTACATTCAAGGGGATTAGTGTTGTTGGGTAGATGAACTAGTTGCAAATGAGATAGTTTTAGATGTTCTCAATGAATTCAAGTTGCAGAGGTTGTAGTTGGTGTTCTTTGAATATTGTCAAAAGGGGAGAAGAGAAAAAGAAAGAGTGTGCCAGAGGAAGCAAGCTTCAAAGGAATAAATATAAATATTCTCCCCTTTTTCATTGGTGACAAAGGGGGAGAAAGAGAGAGCCATGTGAAAAATAATAAGTAATAAGGGGCAAATAAAGTCTTCTTGGAAAGAGTAATAAGTCAGCTGAGTAAGGGGGAGAAGTAGCATGAAGAGTTGCAGAATGTTGGTATTCATAGCTGGTGTGTCTTTGACAGTTTTTCGCATCATGTGTCTCCATAAATGAAAAAGAGGGAGATTGTTGCATGTTTGGATGGGGTAGTTGGTGTTGTCATTGATTTCAACACATGTGTTATCATTGATGTCAACTAGTTGATGGAAGAAGTGTTGATAGGTTTTTTTGAAAGTTGTTACAAGTATGAGTAGTTGGTCTTGGATGAATGGTCTTGTAGAATTTATTTCATTGGTTACACTATGTTGTCACTAGTCTTTGTCTCTAGTGTCAAACTCTAGTGTTAATTTGATAAGCTTTGGTTGTTGAGTTGCTGAAAATATTATATGGTGATGGAAGATGTATGGTTGTGAAAGTATAGTTGAGATATTAAGGAACTGATATGAGTACATGGAGCTATCTTTATAATGCAGAGTCTAAAAATGATGTGAGATGTTGGGATGAGTTGAGATAATATCTCTAGTGCTTGGTTTCTAAGTTCTTTTGAGAAAATTTGAAGAAAAGAGAAAACAATGTGATGAAGATGTGTTCAGAGGATCAGAATGTGCTTTGAATGTGCTTTGCATTTCTTTTGTATTGATGCTATGCCTATGTAGTTCAAATATGTTGATCAAAGGTGTTCAAATATTTTATATCCAGAATTTGGGCTTCTGAATTGATGTATAGAGGGAGATATGTTCACCAGTGTGTGAACTAAGTTTGCAGTGTTGTTTGCAGTAGTGCCTAGGAGAAATTTATTTTCTCTGCATTTCTCTATGATTTGATGCTTGGTCTTGCATATCTAGGAAGTTGTTCATATTGTTTATATCTTTCATAATTCAAGAGTGTTCATGATTTGGTGTAATACATAGTGAGTTTCATAAGTCAGTGTGCATGGAAAGTAAACTACGTGTTCAAGATGAATGTGTTTTACTAGTGTGATTTGGTGAGAAGAATATTTTGGATCTCAAGTGGTTCATGGATTGTTATAGGTCATATAGAAGTGTGTTTTGTGGTTTTCATGTCATCTTGATGAAAAGAGAAGTGTTTACTTAATTATTTAATGGTGTTTGTACATAAGTAATAGCCGACCTCGATGTTTACACTACATGCAAAGGTATTTAAGTATTGATGAAGGTGTAGCATGGCATGTGAGAGTTAATTTGGGTCTGAGCTATGTTGTATTGCAATCCACTTTCATTCCTATCCACCACAGGAATGTTTAGTGGTGATGTATTTTTGAATTTGTAAATATGAAGCATGTGTGGCCAACTTGTTTTTTTTCATGTCGTGGATGGTATAAATGCAAGATGATTTTTTGATGGTGTGTGTTGCTGTGATGAATATTGTGATGTGATATTTAGATCATTAGAGTGAAAAGATGTGAAATGCAATGTGAGCTATAATGCGAGATAATTGGATGCAGTTATCAAAAAGTGTCTTGATCTTTTGAGAGATGTGAATATTGTTGAGGTGTTGTGGTGGATTCTCTTATTACTATGAGATACTTTTCTCATTATAACATTCTTTCTTCTTTCTTATTTTTAATCCAACAGTGATCCTTTCTTCTTTGTGTAATGAGCCCTCTGGTAGTGAGCCCTATTGTATTAGGTATTGATTTCACTTATATTGTGAGATAATCCTCGTCATGGTTTTTCCCTTCTTGGTTTTTCCACGTAAATATGATGTTCTTGTGTGTATGGTGTTGGGTTGTTTCAGTTTTTGTTACTTGCATTTCATGATTAATCATCATAATAGATTAAGGGTTTAATGAATGAATATGAATCTGAATGCTAATGAGGGTTTGAATTTTTAAGGTACAACTAATTCACCCCCCTCTTATTTGTCCTGTGCATTCAACAAACTATCTCTATTGTAGAAGTTCCTTTGAATATAAGCTCTTAGCCTCTAATCCTAGAAATTAAAAAGCTAAAAAACTCAACAGATAAAGAAGTTGACACATAGAAAATAAGATGAAGCAAGGTCCTTACAACACAACACCTTGGAAGATCATCTATGAAAAAAAAATACACAACCAAAAAATACTAAATAGTTACATTACTTGATTCTCCATCATCTTCCAACCATCCAAATTGGTTCAATTCTAGTTCTAATCCCAAGACTAGTTCCCCTTGGAAACTTTCCAAGTTCTTCAAAACCATTGACTCCTTCCTAAAAATACCATCAAGAACAACAGGTATGTTGTATGGTTCTTCTATAACCCCCTTATACTTGTATAGGTTCAATTTGAGGTTGGGACAACTTTGGGTTCACCCAAGGTCCACCACCAGCACCACAAGTTCCCACCCATAGATAACCAAGGGACTTGGGTGAACCCAAGGGAATATACGGCCCACACACCAATAAAAAAAAATACTTTTTTTTATCATTTTTTAAAACAAAAAGTTCCTAAGAAACATAATTTCACCAAAAAGTGAGGAAATTTGACTTATTTTGTTTCATTTCACAAGCACAGGAGACTAAAACAACACTTTAGATCAAAGGAAAGAGAACATGTTTTAAAGAAAATATTGTAGAAACCTCCTAGTGGCTTATCATAATTAGTTGGCCAACATCTTTTCATATCATTGGCACCATTTTTCTAAGAAGAGAATACTCCATTTATTTCACATAAATGGGGCACATTGGAAAATTCTTTCTAGAATGAAGTGAAAGAAGTTGCAAATAAGAGTATTTCTTGTTGCATTTATGGAAATAGACTTCTTTTCAACCTTGTTAGTTCACCATATTGGTGGGATGTGGTGATGGTAATTGCTAATACACCTATTGATTACATTAGTCCTAGGCATGAAAAGATGCACACCATCTTATTGGTCAACAAGAAATTTTTAGTAAAGGAATCACTAAGAACAATCAAGGATACATGGCTCGAAACATGTGTGTGGCCTATCCTTTTTGAAGGATGGAAAGATTACAAAAACATACCACTAATCAATGTCATTACAATATACCTTAAAAGGGAAAAAAATTTAAGATATTAAATTGTGAAGGGAAAGTAAAAGATGAACTTTCATTACCAATATCCTCATACAATCTATTGAAATGGTGGGACTTGAAACCTTTTCCAGGTTATAACAAACAATGCTAAAAATTATAAAGCAAATGATTCAATAGTGAAGAGTATGTATGGGCATATTTTTTGGACACCATGCGTCACCCACTCACTAAATTTGATATTACAAAATATTGACATAAAGATTGAGTGGGTCAAATAAATTACATGTTTCTAACTAATCATATGTCAGAAGAAATTTTTAGGACTTTCTCCAATTTGAAGTTATGAAGGTAATATTATGTTATTTTTTAATATATTTTTAAAAAAATTATATATGACATGTCATCTAAATTTAAATATTTTATTTCTTTTTACACTATTTTAAATTTCCAAAACTCAATTTATGTCACATAATCATCTTAAGACAACTTGTGAAGTTGTAAGATGCACTGAGAACTATGGTTAGTAACACTCTTTAGAGTGTATGGAAGCAATCAAATACAAATATAGACCAAAAAATCAAAGCATTGACCATAGATGATGCAAATAATTTACTATAATTGTTCCCCCACATGTTCAATTAATTGATTCGTTTGGTCATTTTAAGATTGTTAGTTTACTATTTTTAAGTGTTATTTTTACAATTGTGTTTTTATTATTCTTTGCATAACAAATATCAAAACACTTACTATTCTTAGTTCTTCTAGTTGAGTTTGTTTAAAATTTTCTAGTGATTTGGTTAATTAAGGGGAGTTCGTAAGATTAGGGAGTTGTCATGTTTCTAGGTAAAAAAATAAAGATAATAAGTTTGAGATGTTCTATGGGGGACTTGAGAATAGTAAACTTTTCATGTGTCATACCCCGTCTTTTTTGTGATCTTGTTGATTCTATATGTCTTTGATGTTTCTTGTCTAATGTTTTGTGTGCTTCTATGTTTGGACATTGTACATGAGTTTTATGAGTGATGTTTGTTCATATATGTCAATGTTGTTCATATGCTTGGGGTCAGCCTACAATATTGTGTCCCACTTTTTGGCCAAGTTGGACATCAATATCAACATTTTTTTACAAAATTTCACTTTATGAAACCTATAGCAACTAAACCATTATGAAACCTATTTTTTCCCATATAATCAAAACTAAACCATTAATAATTTGGAGATGATGTGAACTAGTGACTTGTGAGGATTTGTGTGTAGATTCTAAATACATTGTTTTTTAAAAAATTAGAAATAAATTGTGATTTTCTTACGTAACTTTTAATAACTTATTTTTATAGTAAACAACATTTTTAAAAAGTGATGTTTATGTTGTCACACTTAAATTTTTTATAAAAAGAAGAAAATTATATTTTTAAAAATATATATTATTAATATCAATATCTAGTGTGTGGATATTTTTTCATATTTTTGTATTACATAGTTTTTTTAATTAATTTTTGAAGTCAAATTAATTATAATTAGGACATAGGTGTATGTCATTATGCATAACTTGTTTTGTATGCATTGAATTTTTTATGAAACAAGAACATCAATTCCTAGTGCACACATATTTTTTAGAATTTTTTTCCTCTATTTTTCTATTTTTCTATTTGAGTGAAACAAATACCTTGTTGTTTAGTAAAAAAACAACATTCACAAGAAATAAAATATAAATATAATAATAAAATTAAAAATATTTAAAATTATACTTTTTGGAAAGTGTATAATAAGAGCTACATACTTACAAAATAAATTTTCTAAATGACTTAATTCAATCCCTCAAAAGGTAAAGAAACTCCATTGTGGGTATGTTTTAAGGCTAGAGGGGTTCTATCCAAGGGAGTTTGATCTAATGGGGTCTTATCTAACCCTATTCAATTAAAACCCTTTATTTTGAATTTCTCAAGGCTTAAATCATTAGTTTTTCTAAAAATATGTGATTTCAAGCAAAAATTAGGATGCCCCAAGTTTGGAACCCATTATTTTGAGATGAACCCTTTGTTGTTATTGGATATAGTTAATTAACTAATGGTTGTTGTGATTTCTCTATGATAACCAGATGAGTTCCTTTCATTGATTATGTAAGTATGTGTTGGTCGAGATGTTCATTATGATGGATTATTGGTTAGTGGTAGTGTTATTATGTTTATCAGATGGATTTTTTTATTAGATGATTACCTAATATGGATGAGAAAGTAGGTGTTATGGTGGATATGAAATTGATATGTTAATATTTGTGGTTATTGATTTAAATTATTTCTAGGTATGATTTCCTTAATGATTATTTTAGATAAGAAATTTTGGAAAATAATATTTGTTGTGAAAGTGTTAATTTAATAGTTGCTTAGGCTATTATTATTTATATGATATACTAAAAAAAAAAATTGAGTGAACAGGTAAATGTTGTCAATGGTGTTTGGGATTACATAACTACTTTTGTGTCTTCCCAATGTAACAATGGACCTAGACTCGTATGGAGTACCAAGGTCTTTTTAGCCATGTTGTGAAATATATGTTGTTGGTATTATGTGAATTTTGTGTCAATGTGAAAATTTATTTAATTGTGAATTTGAATGCCTTCTTGAGTGATTTTTAATATTTTTATGATTGTATGCACTTTTATAAGGTTAAGCTTCATTTTATAGTTTAGAAAGTTACCTAGGTGTGGGTTCTATAGGTTAAGAGTTCATTTTTATCATAAAACACTTTAAAGGGGGTTTAGAACCCACTCTAATTACCCATTTTTGAAAGTGGTGAAAATTAAAGTTGGTTGGGTAGTTTAGGTGGCTAAAGAATGATAGTTTCTTTCCCCCTTCTATTTATTCCTTCTCCTTGAATGGAGAAGGGGTTTTTTCTTTTAGAATTATTTTTGAGTACTTTAGTTTTAATTGGGAGGAAGAAAATTCTAGTTGGAGGAAGGAAGAGAAGAAGGGAAGAGAGAGGAATATGAAAAAGAGGATATAGAGAATCTTCTACAAGTTTTTATGGTAGGATCTAAACCCTTTTTGGCTAGATCTTTGATTTGATGTATGTTTGAAATATTTTGCTATGTTGTGAAATCTATGTGAAACTAGATTAAGATTCCTTATGTTCTTTTTTATGAATTACATGTAATTTTATTCTTGGGTATGAGTACACACCTTGTCCAAAATTGAATATAAACAGCCATATATGTGTTTTTAGGTGATGGAATAATAGGATGTGAATGTAACTATTATAATGTGCAAAGGATAGGAATGTCAACCTTATACATTGGTTATTGTTGAAGGATTTTTTTGATAAGTCTTGGCTTAGAAGTTTTGAAATGTGTGTGTGATAGCTATGTGACCCTAGCTCGAGGGTGGGTTGAGTTGCAACCCTATGGTTGGGTGGAGAGCCCATTGGTCAAGATTGTTGTTTTGTTGATCTTTATATTTCAATTACATGTGTTCAATAATGAATATTATCTTGGGACTTTCAACCTATGGATTTCAAGAGAGAAATGCATTGGCCTTGTGGGGGTTTACACAAAATTTAAGAACCTAGGGATGCTTTATAATTTAGAGTTCAATTGGGGTTGAAGATGTTCTAATTTACTAGTTGAAATGTGATAAGAAGAATACAAGTTAGTTGGTTTTGTCTTTGAGGATCCTATAATTCAAAGGATGAGATGAATTAAGCATATAGGATGTTGTTGTGTAAATGTTTAATACATGCATTTTTCAACAATGTTTAATTTTATTTAAATAAATTTTCTAATGTATATTCTAGGGTATGCATATTATACAAATAATAAATAATAAGTGTAAAAAAACATTATCAAAGACTCAAATTAACCCACTTGATTAATCAATTGTTGAGGTTACAACATTGTTTCCCCTATGCCAAACAATAAATTGTTATAAAGTAGTTTCAAATATTTGATCATACAAAATGATAAACATGATATTGAAATATATAATTTAATGGGTTTTTCTATTATTAATCTCATAATACCATATAAAAAAATATACTAAACTAGATCACCAATTATGATTTATTAAGAAAATATTTACATCATTTTCCACAATAATCTATCATAAAATAGTCACACATATTTGATTACACAAAATGATAGAAAAATAATTAGAATATACAATTTAAATGGTTTATTTAAAATAGATATTTTTATGACATATCTAAAAATAAGATAAAAAAATTAAACCAATTAAAATTTATGATTAAAATATTACTATATAATTTAAAACAAAACAAAAATTGACAAATAAATTGAGTAGAACCAAGTTAAATTTCATGAAATCATATTAAGACAAGAGAGTTGAAATATATTTTTTTCATCTTATTCCTCTTGTTAACCTGCAACATAAATTTTACAAAAGAAAACACTTGCAAACAACAATCAAATGGAGGAAATCAAGAAATAGCATTACATATGATAAACAATATTCAAAGAGAAAATGGAAAGTAATTGAGAAGGCTCATATTTAAGGTATCACAAGTTAGTTTGAAATTAGCTTTTAGTTATTTATTAATTAATTAGTTAATTAGTGTTTTGCTATGTAATGTTTTCATATTTTTGTTTGCTCTTTTTACTTTTAAAATTCATCTCTCCTTATTAAAAGTTAATTCAAGAATACTCAATATATTTTATAAATCATACATAAACATTGAGTCTTAATGTTCAACTTAAAATTGTAAAGTAATGTAGTAGTCATGAGATCAAGGTAAGAGTCTGATGACCTATTTTACCATTTGAGTTTTTTTTTTATTGGGGTGTCTCTTCATGAGTCATTTGGGCATTGTCTGTATCTTTCTTTGGTCATTGGATGTGTTATGGCTTTTGGGTTTTCTACGTCTTGCTCTTTTGATAGTGTGAGGGATTCCTTACTCCTCAACTCAAGTGGCTTCATGCCTTTCTTTCTAACTTTTGTGGGTGTCTTGGATATGGTTTCGAACATGATTCTCTTCTTGGTGGGTTGTGTTCTATTCCCTTTGGAGTATGGGCGTTGTTGGAAGTTTTGGTGATCATTGAAGTGGTCTTGTTGGTTTTTTGCTCTTTTGACTGTGGAGGGTTGGAGCTTGGTGAATTTAAGGACCATGTTGCCTAAGAAAATGGTTGTTTTGGCTCTTGATGGAGTTTTTCTTGATGTTATTTTAGGAAATCTAAAGAAGCTCTATAAGGATGACTTAGATGTTCTTTTGGTTGAACTGTTTACTCATTATGTGACTTGTTTGTTGATGGTTTTCAAAGGTGATGTGGACTCTCAAGTTTTGAGTTTTCCTTTTCCCATTCCCTTTTTCAGTTTTTCTTCTCTGACCCTTGAGGTTTAGGGTTCAAATTTTATGTGGGTTGCTCTATCTAGAGCAGTGGCTTTGTTGGATCCTATTGGGGCTATGTTTGTTTCTCTTAAGGATAAGTTGTTTATGTTGCTTGTTTTATTGGCCTTGCTTGCAAAGTTTACTCTTTTTGTTGGACTATTTTTTTTTCCTATCACTTCAGTTCAGGCTTCCTATTGAGGTGGAGGCCACTCCTTTTGAGGTGGAGACCTCTTCTATAGAGGTGGAGAGGGTCTTTGTGGGTACAAGTGGTGGATCATACTTTCTCAGCAGGATTTATCCATTGTAGCTCTTATTAAAGTGGAATCCACTCCTTTTGAGGTGGAGTTCGGGTATGATGGTGTTTCCTTGTTGTTGTGGTTAGAGTTTTCTTGGAAACTTCTCCTATAGAGGTTGAGGGGCTAGTGGTTTGATTAGGTTTTTCTACCCCATTAGTATTTCATGTGTTTATGGCTCAGTTAGTGAATCTACAAACGTTTGGAGTTGGAAGAGGGGGCTCTTTGTACCTCCATACTATCATTGATTACGGATCTCAAAGTGATAGGTTTTCCATAGTGTTTAGATTTGATTTTGGTTCTCTAAGAGTTAAGACTGTTGTGAGATGGTTGTCTCATGATCTGTTGGTTTCAAAATATTTTGAAATATGCAACATTGAGTTGGAATTTTGGCTTATTTTGTCCTCCCTTGGGGAGGTTATGGTGATTGGGTGTTGTGTTGTTGTGTTGTGGATGGTTTTTTGGCTTGTTTTGTTAGCTATGAGGTGGAATCGTGTGGTGGAATATTATGAAGGTAACCAATGGACTCATGTGTCATGCCATGTTGGGTGTAGTTTTAGGACTTATCTTTTTGCTTTGGTTATATGGCTACTTTGGTGCTTAGTTTTATCATCCCAGACTACTATTTAATGATAACTATGTTATGGTTTCATACTTGTTGGACATTGGTTAACCTCATAAATGGTCTACGCACTATTTTGGGGATTAATCTGGGGATTTTGGTTTTGATTATGCTTATGATGGTTTTATGGTTGCACTTTGGGTTACTTGGTATGTGTGCCATTTTGATGTTTTTTTCTAGTGGGGGATGGTGTTGTTCTTCCTAGCTTGTTTCTCTGTTTGTTGTCCTAGCTTTGTAGCCACAGGATTAGGGCCATTTCCCTGCTTATCTAAAAAAAAACAAAGACAAATTAAAATTCAAAATTAGACTTGATTCAAAATTGTTTAAACATGTTTTGATATTAAAAAAAAAATCAACAGTTGGGATGAGAATAAATTGTTCAAATTAAATCTTAGAATTAGTACAAATTTTGAATTTAACAAGTAATGTCATAGTCAAATATATAAAATAAAGTATGAGATATTAGGATGACTATGTTGATGTCTTGGGTTATGAAACTAAACATTGTACATAAACAATTACTTGGATATTTTAATTTTGGAGCATTTTTATATGTAAATAAAAAGAAATTTGGATAGAAATTAATTGTTCAATTTATTTTTGAATTAACATGAGATGCATTTATGATTATTCAATTACTTTATTCCTTTAGTCTTTGTGATATAGCACTAGTTGTACTCTATGTTAGAACATAAAAATAACTTCATGAACATATTTATCTCGTTTAATGTTTATTTCTTTTAGACTAAATAGTTTCCCTTAGTTAGACATAATATTAAAGTTAACCCTAGACTAGTTTGTCACCATTCCGCTCTCATTCATTGTGCAAAATATTTATGATGAAATTGTTAACTTGATTTCATCACATACGTGAAGGGCATGTTTTCTTGTTATGTCTTGGTTGAGTTGTTTAGTTAAAAAATTGGGGGTTTAGGTTGTGGAAAAAAATGGGGCATGACAATATGTTTATAGTTTCAGGTAGAATAGTGTATATTTTTTAGTTTACTTTTTAGGTTCATGTAGAGTGTGTTGAATCATTTATGGTATCAAAGAAAAAAAATTGGCCCAAAGGGGAGCTCATGTTGCTTGTGAATAAAAGACAAGAGGAATGGTAGATGGAGAGATAATGTAGTTGATGAAGTACTTAGAATTTTTAGGCCCTTGAGGTTAAGTTTTCTCATGAGGATAGTAAGGAATAACAAGTTCAAAGGGGATGAGTAGCAACCATAAACCCCATGGAAAGATTGATTAAGGCTATCACCAAACAAGGAACTAGAGTTAAGGTGAAGGTCCCTTGTTTTAAAGGTGAATCAAATCTTGAGGTGTTCTTGGATTGGATTCAAGAGTTATAAAAATAATTTGGCATGGAAGGAATTGAGGAAACTAATCCATGAACGGTCAAGATTGCAACATCTAATAGTGCGTGAACCTCCAAAATGTTAGGAGAATTCAACGGAAGGAGAAAATGAAATCATGGCCAAATATGTTAAAGATTTGAAGGCTAAATTCATTCCCTTGGATTATTAATAAAAACTCTTGAGATAATTCCAAAATCTAAAATAAAAGAATTCCTCAATATCAACCTATACCAAAGAATTTCGAAGCTACATATTACAAATAATTTGTTAGAATATTATGAGAATGTTGTGCTTAGGTACATTAATTAGCTTATATTCTAACTCCAAAATGAATTATCCCTACTAAAAGTGAATTTTATGGATGAAGCATATCAACTAGCCTTAAAAGTAGAGGAAAAATTGAATAGGTTCATCAAAGTGACCAAAAGAGGTGGTAGAAATTCAAATAGAGGAAGAGGAAGTTCCTCAAAATCAACTAATAAGGAAGAGTTAGAGGATAATTTGAAGCCTAAATTTCAAGGGAGGGGTGGATTTATAGGTTGAGGATGAGGGAAAAAATTGGGGGGTTTGGAAGCCTTTAAGGTGGTTTATTTATAGTGAGGCCCATGAAGCAACAAATTTCCCTCAAAACCCAAAGAGAGAAATGGTGACCCGAGAAGGAGAAGAACCCTTGATAGAAGAAGTGGAAGTAGAGACATGATAATTTAATGTTGAGAAGGACCATAATAGCCAGAGACAAAGAATCCTATGTGGATGATTGAAAAAGAAGTGATGTATTTCAAACATGTTGATGTTGATGTTGATGTTTCATGTAGTTAATGCAAGTATAAAGATAAAGTGTGCAAGTTAATTGTAGATGGAGGATCTATTGATAACTTGGTAAATATAGAAATGGTCCAAAGATTAAACCTTGTTTGTATTTTGAAACCAAATCCTTATAAAATTTCTTAGTTGAAAAAGGATCATAGTGTGCTTGTGAATTGTTTTTTTCTTGTGGAGTTCAAAATTGATCTCTATGAGGACAAATTCTCATGTGATGTAGTTTCAATGGGTGGTTTTCACTTTTTATTGGGTAGGCCTTCATTATATGACAAAAATTTAGTTCACCATGGTAGAGAAAACACCTATAAGATATAACATGAGGGTAATCTTGAAGAATTTTAAGGGAGAAGGGACAATTGAAATAGTAGCTCTATCCTTATTTATAGTGGGGTGGAAAGAGGTTTTTAGAGAATGTAAGGGGAATATTTTTTATGTGATGTACCCATAAGAAAAAGAGAAATTAGATCAAAAAACAATTCCATTGGAGGTACAAAAATTGTTCTAATAATGTTTTGATTTCACACCAACCTACCACCCAATTTGCCTCCTTCTAGGGGCATTACCCATCAAATTGATCTAATTCCTAGTGCCAAAATTCCAAATTAGAATTCTTATAAAATGAATCATCTAGAGAATGAGGAAATGAGGATACAAATCACTAAGTTATTAGGAAAATTGTTCATGAGAGAAAGCATGATTCCTTGTGCCACACTCGCTATACTCTCCCCTAAGAAGCAAGGAAAATGGAGATTATGTATACACTCTAGAGACATTAACATAATCACTATCAAGTATCAATTTGTTACCCAATATGGATGAATTGTTAGAATGCTTATTTAGTGCTAAGGTCTTCTCCAACTTTGACCTCAGAAGTAGATACCACCAAATTCAAATTCAAGAATTTAATGAGTGGAATTTTTCCTTCAAAACTCATGATGAGTTATTTGAGTGAGTGATGATTCCATTTGAATTGTCCAATTCTCTAGCTACTTTTATGTGAATAATGAACTAGATATTTATATTGCACATTGGGAAATTTATTATAGTATATTTTGATAATATCTTAATTTTTAGTAAATCTATGAAAGAGAAAGTAGAACATTTGCAAGTAATACTTGACATAACTAGGGAAAAAAATTCTTTATCATCCATGAAAAGAGTGAATTCTATAAGGATAAGCTAGTATTTTTTAGCAATGTTAATTCATTAGATGGATTGAGAATACATCTAGAAAAGGTTAAAGCTATTCTAGAGTGGCCTATTCCTAAAAATAGTATTGAGGTGAGGAGCATCCATTATTTCATGAATTTTATGAGAGATGCATTAGGATTTTTAGTGGCATGAGTGCACCATTGATCGATTGCGAGAAAGGGAAGGTCTTTACTCAAATAAAGGTAGTTAATCTGAGTTTTGAACAACTCAAAAGATGTTTATTCAAGTGCCTATTCTTGATATACTTGACTTTTAGAAACTATTTATAGTTGAATGTGTAGTGTCATAAATTATCACCCTTGACAATTTCACACTATGTTTTGCTCCACCTTAAGTTATTAGACCTAATTGTACACCTAATTTCCTAATCTATACATTCCATGGGCTGTTTTAACATTTTTTAATAAATTGCAAACCAATGCATTCATTTAATATTTTTCCCTTAACACCTTAATTCCCAAAAAATAATGTTGGGACATTGACACCTAGGGCGAATTGGTGCCCCTATTTTTCCTCCAAAATTGAATATGTCAGAGGTGGCATTTTATTATTTGAATTTCAAATGTCCAATATCGTCCATTGAGATTTAATTTAAAGGAAATTAGAATAATTGCATATAAATACCTATCCATTGCATCATTTGGAAACTAAGTGAAAGGATAAAGAAATAAAGAACAAGAACTCTTGTCAAGATCATTATCAAGCAAGTCAAGAGAAGAATTTCAAGATCTATTGCTACAATTCAATATCATTTAAGCATCATGTCAATATTATTCATTTTTATGTTATCATTATCTATGTGAGATCTAACCCTTTTAGGTCTTCAAGCAATTCAATCAAGCAACATTCAAGTCTTGAGGAGATGTGTATGACTTGAGTCCATCAAGGAAGCTATTGATGAATGGTAAGTTGCAATACATTGATGAATCATCATTCATTTTATCATTTAGTCTTATCCCTCAAAAGGATAGGATCCCTATCATTGACATTACCATTGTGGGAGTGGAAACACTAACATGGGGTTTAACTAATACAAGCCCCTATATGACACAACCCTTCATCTCTCTTTGAATTTGTAATATTTGGGTTTGAAGAAGATTGAGAGAGATTTTAAGGTCAATAATTTATTGTTGCAATCAAACCCTACACCTTGACAACTCATGGAAACTCAATTATTTTAGTATTTTACAATGATCTAATAGTGTTACATGGAGAAATAGAAGCCTTTGATCTGGCTCTTGAGGACTATGAAATCATATCTAAAGTTCATCTTCAAGGACATAGGCACCTTGGGGGAATTGGTCTTTTGTTTTTAGCCCCAAATTCATATCACATGTGCACAATACTCTGCTCAGTCCATTCCTGTAGTTTGAATTCCTATGTGACTTTCCAAAGCTACTATTTTTGCATCATAATAGTTAATTGCATCACTAGCCTAGTTAAATAATTGCATTGCAATCTTAAATCCATTCTAAGTTTTGTCAAGGAAAATTTTACTCACCTCTCAAGTTGTAATTCAGTCTCATATCTTGTCCAAACTCATCAACACCCCCACAACTACAAACAAAAACATAAACTACCCCTTTTCTAATGAAACAAGGAAATGGTGTGAATCCCTAAAGAGTAGAAATCTCCTAAAGAATCTCTTCCACTATTTTCTTCATTTGATTTTTGTGAACTTGACATGTTAACATTATAAACCTTCTGAAATCAAAGCAATTCATCCTAGATATAGGTTTAGAATTGTATTATTTTTATTATTCATTTAGGCATTCATTTTTGCATCATAAAAGGCATCAAAATTCAAAAAAATGCATATCATATTGCATCATTGGTTTCAATACCTGGTTTATTTCAGTCATTATATCTTAGATCTACATTCTAATTGTATTTAAAAATCTGCATTAGGTCATTTAAATCTGAAATTAAACTTGAAAGTGTTCATTGCATTCATTTAGGCATCTTGCATATAGCTCAAAAAGTAAAAATTTGTATTGTTTTGTTTCAAAAAGCATATCAACATTATCATTTTCAGATTTGGCTATTAGGATTAATCAATTATTAAAATCTTAGATTTGGAAATTGCATTTAAAATTGTATCTTATTGCTTAAACATTTGAAATTGTTGGACACTTGCATTCTTTCATTACATAATCTTAAATTGAGAAAATTATGGAAAAACATTCACTATTACACCTATACACACAAACATAGAAACCCTAAATAGTATCATAGATAGCCAAACTTTTATTTTTGCAAAACCTTATACAATACATAGTCGCCCTAGGTGACCTAGTCCTACTAAGTTTGGCTCAATTTTTTCTCAAACCTTTGTCTCTATGTTTTTCTATATGTTTTGCTCTTTGATTTTTGCTTCTTATTGTTTTATTATGGCTATTGTTATCCATGTTCCTAAAGAAAAATTGAAATAATTGGAAAAATATTTTGAAGGACTCCAATACTACTTGAGCACTAAATATTTGGTTGGCCTAGTGGTGCCTATAGTGGATAATCATAGGAAATTGATTGGTGATGCTCAAGGATTAGAGGATTTGCACAGTCTAGCCCATATAGTCGATTCTAACATCCCTATGATGGCTAGTTGCACTCAAATCCAAGGAGGAAATCAAATCCCCCTCCCCACAACTATAGCCTCTATTCCTGTATTCACAAACCCAACTAAAACTTCAAGATACAACAAACCAATGGCATAACTCCAAGCTTGGGGCTTTCTAGTGGGAATCCTTATAGTTTTGTGACCTCACATGTGACACCTCAATATTCATCACCTCTCATAAATTTGCAACATAGTAGTCCATGAAGCACTTACACAATTCCACCATATTCACCATACTTCTCAAAACATGTCAAACAATGATTTAGTCATAAACCAACTTTGGCAAAATATGACATCACTTCAACAAAAAAATCTCCACATTGAATCAAAATCCAAATGGAAAACCATTGTAATATGTCAAAAGAAGCCCATTTTCACTTGAAATCTTGAAAAAACCCATGCCACAAAACATAGAGATTCCTCGATTTGAGAAGAATAATGGTAAAGGAGATCTAATAGTCACATATCAGGTTATATGGCATTGTGTAGTGACTTGATTTTTTAAGATAAGCTCCTAGATAAACTCTTTCCTAGGTCATTGAAAGACATGGCCTTGGAATGGCTTCTTTCATTGTCGAATAACTCAATTCATTCATTCTTTGATGCATTCCTCCAACATTTACAAGAAAACATTGGTCCTTAAATTACATTAACTAATTTGGTGCGATGCAAATAAGGAAAACATGAAAAGGTAACAATCTTCATGGGATGATATCAGTTACTTTACTCACAAATCAATTACACTCTTCACGATTTTGATGTTAAAAGAGTTTTCATAGGGAATTTGCAACTTGGCATTAGAGATAAGATCTTGTTGATAAGTATCCATATTTTACATACTTGTGTATGACTCTTTGTGATTATCAGATTTTGATTAGTCAGTATGAAGAAACATATTCATTGACCCCTACTAAGATCTAAATCCATACCTCAAAACAACTATCAACCATTCAAGAAGAAAAACAAGAACTTTATAAAATAACCACACCTCAAACAACTAACCACATTGACCTACAAGTTGCAGCCATAAGTTCAACTCCTTATCAATTTAGGTTGAGAGACAATTTACCTAATTGCTCAATTCCCTTCATTCAATCATGTTACAAATTTTAAGCAAGAACTTAATCCAATTACCTCTAATTAGACCTAAGGACACAACAAAACCTAGATCTCCAAATTCAACCCAAAATCCTTTTGTCAATATCATCATTGCACAAACATGATATAGCAATGTATGCATATTAAACATCAAGTGCAAGAGTATCATTGATTCTAATCACATCAATTGGTCGGATGTTAATGATAAAGTATGAAGTTGTTTATCCACCAAATCAAAACTTGTAAATTTTCATAAATCCAATGCCAAATCATACATCCAACTTTGTGCAAGCTTGTGATGATAAGAATGATGAGGATGGTGGTCTATATAATATGATTTCTCTAATAATTTTCAACCTCATAAAGGCCAAACCACTTTGTTACCTAATATTAATTTTACACACATTGATGCATCTATGCATGCCCTAGATTGTCCTCTCTATATCACCAAACGTATTAATGACAAGCCTACACAAGGGTTACTCATTGATCCCATGTTCTTAGAGAATATGACCACTAAATAATTCTTGTATGTGTGTGAGCTTTATCAAGATTCTTATGACCAATCGAAAGCATGATTAAAAACTCATGATGGTTTTTCTCTCCCTACGATAGGTTTGATCATTCTTCCACTTAAAGTTGGACCAAAAAAACTAGATGTGTCATTCTCCATCATCCCGATGTCAGACCAATCCTGTGTGAAGCTAGGTTACCCATGGCTATGCTCCATGAATTTCATCTCATCGGTCATCCACAAATGCATAAAGTTCCCCTTTGAGAATCAAATATTTACAATGCATCGTAGTGGGTTTAATCATTTTCCTTCCTGTGGAAACTTTTCATTGGATTTATTTTGGCTTCAACCTATGAAACTAATTAATGCTCATGAGGACTTATTTTTCAAGTCATATCAAGATTTTAAGGCAAAGTTCATAGCATAACTATCTCTTAACAATATCCCACCTGAGAATGATCAGTCTATGGTTGTTCCTCCCACCCCACAAGTCATTCATGAATCTATGTTCGAAGCAATTACCCTTCCAAGAAACCAAGGTAAATATGTTGCAATTCCTCCACCCATATCATATAAAATACCAAGAGAAAATCACATGATTCTCTTTGTGCCTCTGAAGGAAAAACAAGTGTATAGACCTAAGGAAGTAGTGGTTTCCAAACCTCCAGTGGTCCCTTCAGTTCCTTGTCTAAGGGAAGAAAAGACACCAATGGTCAAGAAACCCGCTCTTACACCTTCAAAAATTGAGAATCATACAAAAAGAAATAGAAATGCTAAAGAGCATAGGTGTAGATGTGTTATTGCTCGTCAGTTGGAAGAAAAGAATAAAACATTATCTAATGACCAAATACCAATCCAAACAAATCATGATGAGTTTCCACCTTCACCAAAGCATGAAAATAAACCTTACATGTCTCAACCAAAACTAAAACTAAAACAATAACATACAAATAACATTATCATTAAACCTCCCATTGTAATAAATTTTGATGATGAAGATAAATATGCTAAAATTGATGAACAAATGCATAATGAACTATCTTTGTTGTTCTCGAAATCTATAGATTTAGATGAGGGAAACCATGATGGTCCTCTTGATGAGAGTGATTCACCACTTGTTGAACCTAGGGATGCTCCTTGTATGACACTTTTTGTAGTCCCTTTGGCTAGTTGTCTTCCTTCCATATATGATGAGCAAGATTGGGATGTGGATGATTTTCTATAGATCGGCTCACAAAGGTGTGGCAAGGATGTGGTGAAAAATGAGGAATTCTACCAACATCGTGGTTTGGTGTGCTGATTCTTCAATATTTAACCTTCTCTTCTAAATCTTCATAAATGGGTGTTGGATCCTTAGAGGCCTCTAGTGACAAGTAAGACTAAGATATTTCCCTATGCTAAATATTTTTCATTACCTCTTTTGAGGATAAAAATTTGGTGTTGGGTAATTTGTGGACTTGGGGGAGTACTCTCTCTCCATTAAGCCCTGGTCAAACTCCTTTAACCCTCTTACTAAGCCGCTAAATGTGCATCCTGTAAAGGTTATATTTATGAACCTCCCTCTATAGTTTTGGAAGGTTTCATATGATCAGGCCATAAGCAACTCTATTGGTCACTTCTTAAAAGTTGATGATTCCACTTCCTACATGAGGTACTCTACTTTTTCTAGCATTTTCATCAATATTGGAATCTCCAAGCCACTTCACATGGATGTGGTTTTGATGGTTAGGGATAGGCCTTGAACTCAACCTCTTGATTATGAGGGGATCCCCTTTAGATGGCATTGATGCTTCTCCATCGTTCACCTGGCTATAGTTTATCTTCTCTCATGCCATAAGGGCTCTATTACGTGGTGGAAGGATGCTAACAAATGTCAATTATCTATTCATTCTCCTAATTCTCAATCAAATGACTCCTTTCAAGATGATGATGATTTTTTTTTAGTGCAACTATAACGTGTCCCTCAAACCCTATTGAGGAACCTCTTACCCTAACCTAATAGCTCAATGATCTCTTGGCTTCAAACCATCTCCAAATTACTCATGTAGTAGATGACCGCCTTTCACCTCATTGTTTTATCACTCTCTCCTCACCTTTTGACATGTTCTCTATGGGGGAATCCCCCTACTCCCTCTTTTTCAAATAATTTGGATGCTAATGTCTCCTAGATTATTGTAAAAAGGAATAAAAGTCTTCCTATATCACTTCCCTAAACTCATATTTGAGTGTTGGATAATAGGTCAAACTATTCTAGGCCTATTATTGTCTAAGTGGGACCCTAGGGGTCCCAACTCTTACATTCTCTTGTTGTTGTTTTTAGTAGCTTGGCTATAGATTTTCCTCTCTTTTTATTGTGTTGTTTCTCTATTGTATTTGGTCAACTTAAGAATTTTTTTCCTTGCCTTATGGTAGCCTTGTAAGGGGTTGGGACCCTAGTTTTTCTCTT
>VDFB02077976.1:0-17417 GCA_007258455.2 Sequoia sempervirens
ATCACATGCCCTAAATATAATATCTCTCTAAGGCCAAATTCGCATTTTGAAGCCTTAGCATAGAGTGACTGCTCCCCCATGATACTCAAGACCTCGTCAAGATGTCTCAAGTGCTCCTCCCAAGTCCGACTGTAAATGAGCAAGTCATCAAAGAACACCAATAAGAATTTACGCAACTGCTTATTGAATATATGATTCATGTAGGACTGAAATGTGGCAGGTGCGTTTGTCAAACCGAATGGCATGACCAAGAACTCATAGTGCCCATAATGACAACGGAATGCTGTTTTGTGTATGTCCTGGTCTCTGACCCTTATCTGATGATACCCTGAACGAAGATCAATCTTCGAAAAATACACTGCCCCATGAAGCTCATCCAACAACTCATCTATCCTGGGTATAGGGTACCTGTTCTTGATGGTTTTCTTATTAAGAGCTCGGTAATCAATGCACATCCGCATGGTCCCATCCTTCTTCTTCACCAAGACCATAGAAGAAGCGAATGGACTGGAGCTCGGTCTAATGTGTCCCATCTCAAGCAATTCTTTGATTGCTTTCTCGATCTCATCCTTGAATTTCTTAGGATGACGATAGGGGGTAGTGATCACTAGTTTGGCCCCCTCCTCTAGCTCAATGGTATGCTCAAAACCATGATGAGGTGGTCTCCCTGGAGGTATCTCTCCAAAAACCCTATCATGTTTACCCAATAGCTCCTGAATGTCAACATGATATGGCTGCTCTGAATCTGAAGACTCTTTGGTGGTGATCAAGCACTCTGCTGCCCATGCTATGTCATCATGTCAGAAAATGCTCTCCATGCGTCTAGCAGACACAACCTTGGCTGATCCATTAGTCATGCCTCTAAGCACTACCTGCTGCCCCTCTGCTGTCCTGAACTTAAGTTCCATGGTCTAAAAGTTCTGAGAATATTTTCCTAATGAGTGTAACCACTGAACTCCAAGTATAGCATGGGTGTCACCCAAATCCACCACATAGAAGTCATCTGTAGTTGTGTAATTACTCAAGGTAATAGGCAACTGTGGGACCCTCCGAGTGCATCTCAATTTGTATCCATCTGCCACCATCACATTAAATCCTTCAAAGTCCTCTGCGGGTAGCATATTTTTCTCAACTAGGGCTGCATCAATAAAGTTGTGGGTTGCCCCACTATCAATCAACACACATATGCGATGTCCCTGTAAAACTCCTCTAACTCTAAAAAAGTTGAATCTAGGAGTGCCTGATAAGGTAGCAATGATACTACTCTTACCCTCTCCCTGAGGCTGCTCCTCATCTGAACTACTGTCATCATCACTGCTCTCATCCTCGGTCACAACCTCGATAAGGTGAGCCTTGCCTCTTCCTAGGCAACAGTGACCTGGCTCCCAACGTTCCTTGCAATGGTAACAAATTCCCTTAATTCTGCATTCCTTGCGATACTCCTCATCTGGATCACTTTTCTTGTTTCCCTTCTTCTGAAAAGACTTCTTGCCCTTGTTCTTCTGAGGAACGAAAGGTTTAGAAGGGGTTTTATTGTCAGATGTGGAGAACTCCATGTCTCTAGCTCTAGTGATCGCATCCTATAGGGAATCAGTCTTGAAGGCCTTGATCCAACCACGAAGGGGTTCGGATAAACCCTCAACGAAGAGCATAACCAACCTCTGCTCTGAAATATCTGTCACCATGACAGCCAACCGCTAAAAATATGAGATATAAGCATCTACTGAACCACTCTGACTAAGTTGTGCTAACTCTCTGAAATGAAGTTCAGGATCCTTCTAATCAAATCTGTCTATTAGTTTTTGTGTGAACTCCAGGTAGGATGTGATATTAGCATGTCCCAAGGTGACAAGACCATGATACCACCATTCATGCACTTCGCCGTCCAAATGTAGAGTAGCATATTTAATGGCTTCGATCTCCAACATAGGATTAAGCTGTAGGTAAGTGTCCAACTTCTAGACCCAAGCTCTAGCAGTACATTTACTTGGCCCATCAAAGGAGGGAATTGCAAGTTTCCCAACTTTTCGCTGCAATTCTTGATTTTGTTGCCCTCTGTTATTGTTTCTTGGCCTATTCCTATACTTGATGGTCCAAAAATCCACCAATGACATGGCAGCATGGAATTCATCCCCCAATGATTGATATTCTCTCAAATAATCGGTAAATCCCTCTCCTTGTGCTTGCTGCTCCTGATTTCCAGCAGGCTGTCCACCCAAGAATTGAGGCATGAGAGGCCTCAGGGTCACCCTACTAGCTGCCCTAGCATTACTCTGAGCTGTATCATTATTATCCTGTCCACCATTATGCCCATTCTAACCATTATTGCCACTATTTCCATTATTGTTGTTTCTACCACTTGCAAGTTGTTGAACAAGTTGTGCTATTTGTTGTGCTAATTCGTGTTGACCTCTAGCTAGGTCATTCAAAATATGTTGGGTGCTGCCCTCAAGTATTTCTTCTCTATCCCCCATGAATTTGAAATATTCCCCTTAATTTTTTTCTCAAAATTTAACACACAAACCAGCAACAAGTCACTGATTAGCGTTAGCTCCAAAAGCAAATCAGCATGGAAGTAACTCTAACCAAGAATGTTCACCAAGATCCCAATGTGGGCGAGGTGATAACATATGGTCAGAGGATCATTAGGAGTAAACTGAACTAAAATTACAATTCATCTGCTGATGTAGGCATCCACTAGCAGTGGGGATACTCCACTTATTCAATGGGTAAGATTATTACATTATTAGAGGCGGCAAGCCAGCCATTTAAATCCTCACTTCCACTTATTAACGTGGGGGGAATATAGTCCACACAACCACTTATTTTGTGGGGGGAAACTTACAATTAAAGAAGGATGATTATTTAAACTCAACCACTCAATCGTGGGAGTATGAAATTTAAACTAATTGCAGCAAGTAAAATAAATAGTTGTTAGTACTACTAATCACCTTACAATGAATTAAATGTACTGCAAATAAGAGATATAAGCCTAAATCAATCACTGCTGAAAGTAACACTTCCTCTAACTCTTACAATACAATAATGATATAGAAATGAAGCTCAAACCAGCATTATATCAAAAACTAACAAGTCTGATCACAAATAGAGAATACAGAAAATCAGACCAACAAACTGTACATCAATGAAATGCACATAACTTTATCAATTTACCTCCAAATTGAGTGAAATCAATTGCAATGAACCTCTAGAGGATAGGAGCCCATGTCATGATGATGAAACAGCTTCAAAAAGAAACCATTAATTTACTTGCACAGTTCTCAATGCTCCCAACATGGTACGGCCCTTAGCAAGGGCGATTTTGCAAGAATAAAAATAAATACTTTGAAATAAATTCTGATCTTCTATGGGAAGGGGCGCCCATGTGCTAGGAATGCATATCTTCAATACCCAGAAGCAAATAAAATTCATACTAAAAGCTGTATACAAAAATCACTTTTAGCCATGATAAACCGCAACATAAAACTGGAAATATCTCACCAAAACTCCTGCCATCACTAATATGTACTTCCGATGAAGCACATTCTCAATCCAATTACCTAGGGAACCATAGTTACAGGCCCGAAGAATGGAGTAAATTTGCTAAGATTTCCCTTAGCCGGATTCTGGATTCATTCCAGCAACGTAACTTTGCTCTTCAAAAATATGCATAATCAGCTCTTCAAACAGCAGCAATATATAAACTTCAATTGGCAAATGAAGCAACAAGAACTCTTCAAATTCCAAGAAGTTGAATCACTTCAACTTTCAAAAGGGATGCCACCTTTTTGCATTTTACTTTTTTTGAAATAATATAATATTACTCAACCTCCTTTCCACTTTGCAACAATAAAGCATTTAATAAATTAAATGCACAATTGACCCCTTTAATGGCCCTTTAAAAAAACAACATGAAGTTATTAATTCCTGTATGCAAGTACAACCGAGAAACATGAAATTTGACTAAGTCTAAAAACTCTGTACCATGGAGATAACCAAAACCACGCCAATACTGAAACTGATGGATAGCAAGATGATTGGAGTTGAGCTGCTGATGATGCTACTGCCAAGTTTAGACTTACTAAAAATAGCCAACTGCTATAAATAGTAAGTTCACATCAAAACAACAGATAGCCAAACTGAACACTAACCTGCAAAGGATTGAACTGTTGCTAAACAGATACTGCCAAAAGATAGACTTGCTAAAAATAGCGAATTGCTATAAATAGTAAGTCTGCACAACAACCTCTGAACGCCAACTGAGCGATATCTGAAAGAGGAAACCCTAATTTTCCACCTCAGATTAGCCTACGGATTTCCGAAAATAGGCTAAATCCAAATAAAGAGCGTATGGCCAAAATGGGGACATTACAGTCCGCCCTTCCCAAAATTGCTTGTCCTCAAGCAATTCCAATGCCAACCTGAAATCACCATACTGAACCAAACTGAAACTGAATGTGATCCCTAGGTCCCAAATCAATCTAGGTGAAAGATAACACCTGCTGATGTAAGCATTGCACTGCTGGATGCCAACAAAAGAAATCACCAGATTAAAATTAAACTGAAACATCATGGGAATAAATTCTAGAAGACCATGTGGAATAGAAAACCCAAGTGATACCAGGATTCCAAAACTTTCTCAGGTACACTATTCCTCTAATCTGTTGCGCTACTCTGATTAAAACAACTGAATACTGAAAGTGGATCAACATGTCACAATCCACAAAAGACAATGCACCAAAAATGTTAGTGCCTGGGTCCCATATCAGTCTGTAGGACCTCCAAATCTTGCTGCCATAATTCTGATCATCAAAAAAAATATTTTCAAACATGCTTCTAAACCAATGCCAAACCATGAGCAAGGCTCCACACTCCATCCCTATCCAAGACGATGCACAATGCTTCCTTTGAAGCAAACTGATTTCACTGAAAGAACTCCAAGAAATATTCACATATCTCACATCAAGAGTCTCAATTTGACAAATCAAATCAGCTAATAACTCGCTATCCCAAAAAGTAATATATGAGTTGGTACCACAAAATTCACTATCAACCATCAATGAACAACCCATATCTGAACTTTGACCATACTGAATCATTCCCTTGCTCATTTGTGGTAGAAATTCAGTCCAAATAGGAGGTGGAGAGGCCTGTAAATGAAGTAACCAGCTTCCTAAGAGGTCTGAAATAATCATCTTGAGATCTGATTTTTGGAAAATCAGCATCCAAGAAGACAAGCAACAGCTGCAACATAAGAATTTTTTATCAAAATGAGCATCATTGCTCATGAACCAAGCTGGTGGCACCTTTAGCAAAAAACCCCATGCCACCACAAACCAACTTTTGATCATTATTCCTTCCCAGAACACCAATTTATGATCAGAAATAAAGAACCAATGACATAGAAAGAAGGAAGCAGCAAACATAAAACATAATTTTTGACACTTATCTCTCCATCCAACCTTCTTTTTATGCATTTCATTCTTCACAAGAAAAAACTTGAGATCCCAAATACTAATTTGCAATTGAAGACATTTTCCAACACAAAAGCAAATGGTCACAACCACATTCCGAATATTATATGTTGGTCTATCTACTTTGAAATTACCTTCTTCCCAAGTAATGCCAGGATCCCAAACTAACAACCATGAAGAACCACTTCTCAAACTGATAATTGCTCTCACACGAATCCTTTGATTCGCTTGTTCCATCTGCAATGCCACTTCTTGAAATTCCAAGAAGTATTCAACCAACCTTTGTTCATTGAAGAAATCAAATCTAGAATCTTGTGATATGACTTGCCGGAAAAATTCCATGAATCCTTCATCAAATACAATTCTGAAATCTATCACTCTAAGAGAAGATGGTGATGAACTAAAATCTGATATGAGCCTCACAAGCATCCTCATCAAAAAATAAATTAAACCTTCATCAACAAACCCATCAACTCTTTGTTGATGAACAATACGAATGCCTTCATTTCTTTGTGTTTCAAAAGTTACCAATTCTTGCCAAGTGGATGCACTAGGAGCAGCAATAGATTCAACTTCATGCAACTCACGTATTAACTCTCCAATGCTAGAAGACAAACTCAAATCCCCTTCTTCAGTAATCTCTGAAGCAATTTCTTTGTCATTTTCAAAAAGAGGATTTACATAAACCTTACTAGAACCTTCTTCATACAAGAGATTGTCAAAAGCTTGATAAGCTTGAGAATTTGAATGCTTTGGTCTCTTAGGACAGCATTCCAAATCATATGTTTCTTGTATGAGATCAAACTCATCAAGAATTTCTTGAAGCTCCTCTACTCTTCTTCTATTTTCTTGCTCCCATGAATATTGAACAGCAGAAATCTGATTCTCTGCTTCAATTAGAGTCTCATGCACTTCTTGCAACTTTGTTTTGGTAAGCTCATGCCACTCCAATGCCTTGTCAGCAATATTGGCCACTAAGTCTTTGTCATGAAAGATGTGCAAAAGACTAGATTTAATTTCCTCCAAGGCAAATTTAATGGACTTCATGTCATCAATAGAAATGCAACATACAACTTCTCCCCTAGGCACATCATAAATCATCTGTTCTACATGTCTATGAATTCTATCAAGATTTGACAAAATTTGAATTCCATTATCAGCAATGTGTGAACTTGAGCTGCAATCATTGTATACTGGCTGAGATGATGTAGAACAACTTTGATGGATAAAGATTTCAAAAATGGTTTGAGTTGTACTCCTCAACTTGTCTCGCATGTGGTGAACACTCTTCATCATTCCATCCATAGTGCCTTCCAATTCCTTAGCTTTTTGCCTTAGCTTGATTTCCGGTGAAGAAAAATCTGCCTTATAACTACTAGAAACTTCACCTTCCATGTTGTCTCCTACACATGATTCAAAAGAATTGATCAAATCAACTTTGAAGTGGGAAGAGACTTCATCTTCCTTTTTCTTCTTCTCCTCCTTGACTTGACTTTCAAACCAACATTCTCTAGAATTGTGAAGAAGCAAATTGCTGATTGAACACATATCTTCTACTAATCGAACTTCTCTTTCATTTGGATCTACACTTATGGCCTCTTCATGCATCTTTGTTTCAACTTTTGTTTCCAAAAGTTTTTTCTTCGAATCTTCAACATGAGGCTTCTTAACACAAGTCAACTCACTGTTCTCCTCTGTAGAAAACAAGAGTACCTCACTAGTCTTCAAGGCTTCCACTGACACATTACATTCTTTTACAGAATGCTTGGATGCGTGCAAATCCGTAGATACCCCTTGAACTTTTGCAATGTCTTCAAAGGGATTCCAACTTTCATCCTCCTCTTCAGCTTCAGAAATCTCCTTTTTGTTCACAACAATCTTCTTCAAAAATGGTTTCAACTTATCTTCACATTGACTGAAAATTTCTTTAACAAACAAATCAGCAGTGGGAGAAATCTGCTCTTCACGTTTATAAGCATCCAAGAGAAGAGTTTGGACACTTTCAGGAAGACTATCAGCTTCTTTAATTGTAGAGACCAGAACATTTATGACAGCTGCAAGCATACTCTCTTCTTGCTCATTCCAAGTCGAGGTGAAAAGATAATTAAACAAGTGATAAATCTGATTCTCCATCTCAAATTCTATCAATAAGATACAAGCACCAACTTCAGAAAATGTTTTTAAAATAGCAGCTCTTCTTGAAAACAAGCTACTACAAGTTTCATCCAAATCTTGAAAACATTCCACTATCATATTTAATATGATCTTCGTGGTTTCAACATCATAAGGCAAATGCGGATTTACAATTCTTATTATCTCCATGAAACAAGAAGAAATCAGCAACTTGGTCTCTTCATCTAGATGCCCCAACCAATAGGGCTGATTCAAAGAATTCACTGCAGGAGCTAGTGCCAACTCCATTATCTCTGAAGGTGATGGCTTCACTTGTCTCAAACATTGTTCTAACAAATGACAAATGTTCTCTTCATTTTCTCTTGACTGAAATCCTTTACCAAGTCTCTTTCCAGCCATAAACAGAGTCTCAGCCAACTTCATCTCTTCTTCATTAGCCATGCTTAATTGCCAACTTTTGAATACCACAAGGAGTTGAACTAGAATCTGCTTTGACTTTCGATGTAGTACTGGAGATCTCTTTCACTCTTCTGCCTAAACATGAAGCACTGATCAACAGGATGGCAGGATCTTTTGCTCTGATACCACTGAAATATTCCCCTTAATTTTTTTTCCAAAATTTAACACACAAATCAGCAACCAATCACTGATTAGCGTTAGCTCCAAATGCAAATCAGCATGGAAAGTAACTTTAACCAAGAATGTTCACCAAGATCCCAGTGTAGGCGAGGTGATAGCATATGGTCAGAGGATCATTAGGAATAAACTGAATTGAAATTACAATTCATCTGCTGATGCAGGCATCCACAAGCAGTGGGGATACTCCACTTATTCAGTAGGTAAGATTATTACATTATTAAAGGCGGCAAGCCAGCCATTTATATCCTCACTTTCACTTATTAACGTGGGGGGAATACAGTCCACACAACCACTTATTTAGTGGGGGGAAACTAACAATTAAAGAAAGATGATTATTTAAACTCAACCACTCAATCATGGGAGTATGAAATTTAAACTAATTGCAGCAAATAAAATAAATAGCTGTTAGTACTACTAATCAGCTTTACAATGAATTAAACAGCTGCAAATAAGAAAGATATGCTTCCAAATCAATCAATAGTTAGAGTAACACTTCCTCTAACTCTACAATACAATAATGATATAGAAATGAAGCTCAAACCAGCATTATATCAAAAACTAACAAGTCTGATTAGAAATAGAGAATACAAAAAATCAGACCAGCAAACTGTACATCAATGAAATGCACATAACTTTTATCAATTTACCTCCAAATTGAGTGAAATCAATTGCAATGAACCTCTAGAGGATAGGCGCCCATGTCATGATGATGAAACAGCTTCAAAAAGCAACCATTAATTTACTTGCACAATTCTCAATGCTCCCAACATGGTACGGCCCTTAGCAAGGACAATTTTGCAAGAATAAAAATAAATACTTTGAAATAAATTCTGATCTTCTATGGGAAGGGGCGCCCATGTGCTAGGAATGCATATCTTCAATACCCAGAAGCAAATAAAATTCATACTAAAAGCTGTATACAAAAATCACTTTCAGCCATGATAAACCAGCAACATAAAAACTGGAAATATCTCACCAAAACTCCACAATAATGCTCAATATGTACTTCTGGATGAAGCACACTCTCAATCCACCACCTAGGGAACCATAGTTGTAGGCCCGAAGAATGGAGTAAATTTGCTAAGCTTTCCCTTAGCCGGATTCTGGATTCATTCCAGCAGCGTAACTTTGCTCTTCAAAAATATGCATAATCAGCTCTTCAAACAGCAGCAATATATAAACTTCAATTGGCAAATGAAGCAACAAGAACTCTTCAAATTCCAAGAAGTTGAATCACTTCAACTTCCAAAAGGGATGCCACCTTTTTGCATTTTACTTTTTTGAAATAATATAATATTACTCAACCTCCTTTTCACTTTGCAACAATAAAGCATTTAATAAATTATTAAATGCACAATTGACCCCCTTAATGGCCCCTCTTTTAAAACAACATGAAGTTATTACTCCTAGGCGTGGGGTACAACTGAGAAACATGAAATTTGACTAAGTATAAAAACTCAGTCCATGGAGATAACGAAAACCAATGCCAATACTGAAACTGATGGATAGCAAGATGACTTGAGTTGAGTTGCTGATGATGCTACTACCAAATTTAGACTTACTAAAAATAGCCAACTGCTATAAATAGTAAGTTCACATCAAAACAACGGATAATGGCCCGAACACTAACACGCAAAGTTGAGCATTGCCCTAAGCGGAATCTTGCCTTAAAAGATAGACTTGCAAAAATAGCCAGTGCGCTATAAATGAAGTAAGTTTACTTCAACAATATCTGAGCATGGCCGGAGTGAGTATGCGAGAAAGAGGAAACCCTAATTTTCCACCTCCGGATTAGCCTACAGTTCAGGAAATAGGCTAAATCAAATGAGCCTTATGGCCAAAATGGGGACATTCTGAGAATTCCAATGGTCCCAACCCTCTTCTCTCCTCTTTTGTAGTGAGATGTCAAAGTGGGTTGATAACTAGGATCTTCGTTCATAACCCAACTACACACAAGGTAGGGAATGCTAGCTCTGATACCACTATAAGGGCCCTGCCCTATTGTGTATGAATTTTTCCTTTATAATTGAGTTGTGTTTGGTTTGATTTGTCATGTAGGTGGAGACATTTCATACAACATGGATAATCCCCATAAATAGCATACATGAAAAATGATAGAATTCATGAATTCATGCTTTCAGTTGTATTTCAGAAGAGTGAATCTAACATTTTGTTGACAAAAAATAATATAGTCTTGTATTTCAAAATTTGTCAATAATTTTCTATGTATGATCTGACTCTTACATGTCTGATATAAACACTAAATAAGAGACATCATCTAGAGTGAGAGTGCAAACTCAAATCATGGAAATATGACAGCAGATTATACTAGAAACTGCACCCTCCTAAGTATTATAACATGTCTAAACAGCACTCAATGGACCCAAACATTAAATGTGTATGTTCAGACCTATATTAGTAAGTTTTCATTGTATTTCAGACTTGGACACAAAATGGAAGTAATTCAAACTTCACCAATGACTGGTTACAATATTTTATGCTCGGAAATTTGTACTAGATCAGCCAATGCTCAAAATAACCAAGCAAGATCATCTTCACATATCCTAACTGGAACCATCAATAGCGATGCAATGCAAGCCAAACTAAGTAAGTGGTGCAACACAGAGAATGTATGTTTTAGTCCTAAAAAGGGAACAGCAGGGAACATACAAGAATTGAATATTATTCTGAAAATCAGAAGTTTATAGAGAGATATTGACTGCCCAGACCTGGTATGGCGTTATCTTGACATTAGAGGTCTCCTGTTAAGTTGCTTCATTAAACTTCTGCACTCAGCTTCAATAACCAGTAGCATACACCCTGATACATTCATCTAGCAGCCACGGCCAAGCAGAAACCTGGATATAGTCATTCTTCAACAATAAATTTGTTCCCTTTGACAGCGAGCTCAAAGGTCTCAAAACACGCACTCTACAAGTGTCTTGCTGGAAGGAACACGGTTAAGGATTCAAGGTAAAGCCACGCCTCCAAATAACATATGGAAGCCCCCAAAATCGCCACCAATGCTGCACGACTAACATAGGAATGGAGACACGAAAATGCAAAGTCGAGCTCAGAACCTCATTTGCAAATTCTCTACAAAATGTCTTCCACTTCGATTCTTCCACAAACCAGATTTATTTCCCAAAACCAAGGTCGAACCAGCTAGGAGATGATATTCCACATCCGAAACTGGCCTGAAAGTTCTCCAAAACCCTAAGCGCAGCTGCTCGAGTTCTCCTGTGAAAAGATGAATTCATTTTTCAAAAAGGTCGCGAGAATGATTTTTTTACTTTTCTTTGTATCCCTTCATTCACAAGATTAAAGTGACATTTTAATTAAAAGTGACATTTTGTAATGTCCCATTTTCATGAACAATGGAGTTTTAGAGCAATTAGCCTATTCTTGATCCTGCATTAGGCTAATGGAGCTTATAAGAGGGTCGTTTGGCGGATACCCGATTGTTGATTGGTTAGCTCGTTTAAGTGATTAGATTACATATGGAGGTGTTCTAATGATTTCTTGATATGTTTCTATTTTTAGAAACCTCAATATTTATAAAATAATGTTATGTTTTGCACTTTATGTTATGAATAATTATTTTATTATAAAGTGCAAAATAATAAAATAATAATAAAATAAAATAAAATAATATTCCTTCTAGAAGGTGACTTGGGAAGGTTCTAGAAGGAGGCTGACCTCTTGAGGAAAAAGTATAAATAGACATCATGGGCTTCATTCTCATCAGGCAGATTTGATGTTGTTGTTGATGTTTGATGTTATCAATTGTGGGCTTCATTCTCAGCAGGCAGATTTGATGTTGTTGATGTTGGTCATTTCATCTTGTGGAGCCTAGGGTTTCTGCAGATTGCTTCTTGTCGTAGGAAACGAAAACTTCCTATTGATAGCAATTTTGAGGGTGTGAAATATCACTTGAATTATTGCAGCTAAGGAGAGGTTACTTCAGACTTCTCATATGCACAAAATTTGTGGCCATTGGCCAATTTTGTTGAAGATTCGTTTGAAGATTTTGGAGGCATCATTGGAGAATATTTTGGCATCTCCATTCTTCATTGTTTGCATTTTTGGAGGACAAAGCTATTACTGTGAATTCTGATTCAATTCAGTCATTGATGATTGTTTATCAACTTGGCAAGGAAAATTCGATTTTGCTTATGAAGGGATCATTTAGCATCAATTTTGGATGTAATATGATAGGAGCAATATAAAAGTCATTGTGAGGGTAGAACTCTTCTCCTATTAATGCATTTGGAGGTGAATTGAGGTGGTAAAGAATTCTGATTTTTAATCAACAACAAATTGAAGTTTTACCAGCATACATAGGGGCACGATTTTGCAAGGAGAGCTCCAATAAAATTCGATTTTCATCAAGGAGTGAAGCGCTTGGCTCAAGGAAGGGGGACGACCCTCTTGGAGACTTTTTGGAGCATCAATAAGCTCACATTTAATTTACATCTGCATTTACCAGCAAATAGGGGCGAATAATGGAGGAGTTCGATTTGGTTTACAAGAAGACTTTTTGGCCTGAGTTTGAGTTGCTTCATCATCTACAAGGCTAGGCGACTTCATCCATCCAGGTTCCCTTGTTTATTACTCATCATTGTATTGCATCATAATAGATAAAATCACAGCTGTAGGTTGCATTCATTTTCAGCAGTTGGTATATTTGATGTCTATGTAATTTGCCAAGAGTCTTGGCTGAGTTGAAATCATCATTGTATTGGAAAGATATTTGCATTGAAGGAGTAATAAGAAGTTGTCAAATTATTAGTTGATTTTATGTATTGTAACCAGCTTCAGAATTTACATGCCAAGTGTTTGACAAATTACCTCTTGGCTGGAGGTGCACTTATGCACTTAGTTCTTCATTGAAATGCTTTTTAAATTGCATAGGAGCATTATAATTCATTTAGAGACTTGCATAGTAGTTGTAGAAGTCTACTTAAGCTTTCAAAATCATTTGGTATTCAATCCTTGCATCAAACAACAAACTGAAAACAACATATCAGTCACCTACACATTGCATACAAAGTGTTCGAAGAAATTACAAGGCTGCAAATTGAGGCAAATTGTGATCAGTTTGAGCAAGGCTCATTACACATTTAATTAAATAATGTCTTTCTTTTTAATAATTCCATAGTCACTTTATGACTTCTTATGATGCCAAATATAAGGGACTTTTATAAAGTGATATTCAAAATATTTCACAACTCATTCAATAACCATTCATTAAGTCACCTTGCTTAATTTGATTAATTACTCAAACATTAAGTAATTAAATAAATGATTCCCTCCATACGGGAATTAAAAGGCTAAGCGATCCACCTGACGATCTGAGAGAAGGGACATTACAGTCAATTCAATTTAGGAGTATTGCAAAACATTCACCTCAACAAAATGAAGTCAGCATTGGAGAGCTGAAATAGGACTAAAACCACATTTGTATTACTATCGAAAATTCCTACATTTTTTTAGGAAGAGATCTTTTCAAAATAATAGCTTAGCAAAATGGTGGAGAATGGGAAATGCCCAAACTACTTCAATAGTGACAGAGCATTGAGATTAAAGAATCCATGGAGACCCATTATCCTTAATCTTGGGTCCTTTTTCACAACCTAAAGAGAACAAATAATCCATATGTTGCTTGATAGATGAACTAGTAGGTTGGAAAAGGAGGAGACCAAGGCCGCATTTTTCCCAACAAAGGAGGTTCCCTCTGACTTGCAATCCAAGTGTATCTTCATCCTAATTATGCATTATATAGAGTGATATGAGACATCAATACAAAATTATGCTATCATAGTTTTTCTAGAAGTATCTTTTTATATTAATGATAAATAGTTGTTCAGGCATGCACGCAAATACACACTGAAATAAATAGTACAATCCTGAGGAATAAATGCCTATGGAAATAGCATGCAAAGTCTTGGGGACAAGGCCACCACCTAATATGTAGGTAAGGCTTGAGAAAGCTAGTTTACACAAAACTTGCTTGGTTGGAAGAGCAAAATGTAATGTCCCTTACCTAGCCTTGCTCTTGTATTTGCTTGTTTGCCCTAGAATTCAATTGTTGATTAGGTTTAGGGTTTCTTCTTTCCAAAAGGAATGTGTTTCTCTAATGAAATAATCCTAGATTGAAATCTGCATTCACCAATTTAAAAACATTTCCACATACACATATCTGTTAGCAATAATATCTAGATATCCACAATATATTCATAAACATAAATCAATTAATGAAGACATAAGAGGAGTGCCATAGGTGGATCTGCCCTGAAGCCCTCATGTAAACTCAAGAGGTTGTCCATCACAATCCTTCTTGCCTAGGGGCTTAGTACCTGCATACTCCACTCATGGTAACACCTCAGAAGACACTCGTCCTATTAGGGGAGAGGAACCATAGAGTCCAAGTGGCCTAAGGCCTACCACCTTCTCTTGCCCAATCCCGTATCTTGGGCCTAAGGGGCAGAGACCTAGGTGGGACCCCCATCTTTCTATAACCCAATCCCTAGTCAAGGGCCTAAGGGGCTGCAAAGCCCAATCCCTTGTCTAGGGCCTAAGGGGCCTAAGAAAGTGGGGTTTTTAGGCAATCCACTTCACCCATGTTCCATCCATCCTAATAGGTTTACAAGCACATAGTAGGACAATCTTTAAACAATCAGATATATTTGCCTTCATCCAAGATTTATTTCATGCCCATAATCAAATATATTTTCATTTACCAATGGTTCTTTAAGTTCATCATTTCCTATGATAATTCTCATTATGCTAAGATTAAAGGAAGTCATTATATCAATAATCAAATTAACAATATCTAGTTCTTATATTTAGAAAATGCTAACTATTATTGCTAAGTGAATACATCACCTTGAGTTGTTGTATCTCTCCTCCCCTTTCTGATTCCTTACTCGCCTCCTTCAACCCTATATTGGATTGATTATAGGATGAGGACAATTCATAAATATACATAAACTCCTTATGTCTATATTAAAGAGTCATCATTACTTATAAGGCATAATAATTACTGCAAGTATCATTATTGTATATTTATATTATCTATATGTTCCTATATATATATATATATATATATATATATATCTATATCTATTATTAGTTAATCTAATTACCTTTACATATACATGTTTTCTATATATATATATTACTTATCTCTATATATAAGATATTTAGTTATTCACATATAATATATATGTGTCTATTTCAAAACCTATCATTTACTTCCTTAGATTGGTCTATATCTCCTACTGGGTATAATAATTACTGCCTAAATCCCTTTCCTTATTTATTATTCTATTCCTTCCTGATGTATATCTATTTCCCCATATAAATGTTGTACCTCCAAACATATTAATTTATTATTCTGAAGTTCCATCCTATCGTAAATATGTTGACTTACTATTGTGGAAGTTAATTCTAAAACCAGCATACTAACTTGCTGTTCTAAAATTCCACTATTTGATATATATCTGCTGGTTGTTTCTGAACTTTCCTTTTCTTTTTCCCCTTCCTAATCCCTTCCTCTTGTTTGACTTATTTGTCTTATATATCTGATCGAGTCTCAAAAGACATGACTCTTCATGTCATCCTTGGTACCCGCTTTTTCCAAGTGTTGTGTCCTTTGCAAGTGGACATTCCTTTTACCGGTTACTAATAAGGATCATTTGCTTATTATGATTGCTTTTAGTATATCCTATTTAAATATTTATCATTTTATATTGGTTATTTTATTTGTTATCTATTTATTATATTTTATATTTATTTATTTCATACTTTTTTATTTGTGTATTTTATATTAATTTTATTCTCTATTATGATTACAATATTTAAATTGTTTTATATTTTAATATTTATAATATTGCATTTGATAATATAGTTATAATATTATCTTGTGAGAACAATAATTAAATTACTAATATTTATAATTTTAATATGTATTTTGTTTTTATCTTATGATATAATATTATTATAATAATATTTAAATTGAAATTTTATAATTTTGATATCTATTTTATTTAGTGTTTGTATGGTATTGGGGATCATTATATAGAGTGATATGAGACATCAATACAAAATTATGCTATCATAGTTTTTCTAGAAGTATCTTTTTATATTAATGATAAATAGTTGTTCAGGCATGCACGCAAATACACACTGAAATAAATAGTACAATCCTGAGGAATAAATGCCTATGGAAATAGCATGCAAAGTCTTGGGGACAAGGCCACCACCTAATATGTAGGTAAGGCTTGAGAAAGCTAGTTTACACAAAACTTGCTTGGTTGGAAGAGCAAAACCAATACTGCTCATGTGAGAAGAATCTATATGACCTCTTAACAATCTTACTTATTCCAACTTGAGACAATCCATGTGGAGAAATCTTTATTTTGTTAACATATGGGGTTCTCATCTATGCAATAATGGTTGCTAGCTATGAACTTAAGATTCTATGGGGTTCCTGAATCCTAGAATCAAAGAATGTTTTATGGATTCTAGATTAGCAGGTCATATATTTTAGACTTAAAACTTACGAACATATGGTGGGCTCTTATTTAGATGCATCATATGCATGTGTGTGTGTGTCACAAGGACGGAAATGTGTTTAATTTTAAGAAAATACGTCAAGGTTTGTTTGGTTGTCTTGATTCAAATCTTCATACACTAATTAGTAATTTATAGTTGCAAAGATGTGTAATTGTACCTAATATCATTATATGGTGGTCCAATTGAAGGGAAATATGTAGTGTTCCATGGGGATGCGTCCCTCCACTCTTCCCCTACACCCCCCTCCTCCCCCCACCCTTCAAAAATCCCCATGTTTCCGGGGTGTGGGGATGTAGGTGCTAAGACACCGTCAGGAGGGTGGGGACGCCGTGATGTCCCTAGGACATGTTGTGACCTTTTTGTCGCCCCATTCAAAATGGGGACCCCTAATTTTGCTCCATTACGGTCTTTTTTGGCTTTGGCATCTCTCTCTCTTTCTGTCTCTTTTCTGCTGTCTTCCTTTCTGGGGACGTGCCCGCCATTGAGTTTAAACGTGAAATTTGGCCAAGTCCATAGAATTAGGGATTTGAACTTTCCAACCAATTTGTGGTTAGACGAGGTGAATAAATTGAGATTTGAGATTAACATTGT
>VDFB02077977.1:0-29460 GCA_007258455.2 Sequoia sempervirens
TCAGCAAAATTCGAATTTCAAACTCTTCAAGCAACAATTCACTGCAACACTTCACTCTCAGAGCAAGTTCGACTTCTCCAGTTGTGAAAACAAGTGAAAAACATCTTCATTTTATAGCCGAAACTCGAATTCTAGAATAAGTTAATTTTAGCCAGTGCCATTAAACTCCACTACTCCACTGCAAGAATTCGAATTTTCCCTCTCTGGTGTTTCTGACACTTGTCTCCAGCCGTCGGGAATATTATTCTTCTAGAAACTTGACTTTGACTGGCGTTCTGGATTTTGCTTTCGAAAATTTAATTTAATTCATCTTTTTTACTCACCAGCCGGAGCTCTGTCACTTGAATTCGAAATTTTAACTTCATCATCTGCTCTGGAAAATTCATCCTCGAAGAGTTTAATCAAAATTATCTAGGCAACTCCCTTCAGATTCATCGTTCGAAGAAAATTCACTTTGAAAACTCATTTTATTCATGTTTGCCTTAGAAAATTTAAAATTTTCCCTTAGGAAAATTCACAATTCGAGTACCGATTAAATTCTTCACTGAAAAGGTGTTGGCGAAGCTCAGATTACTTGGAAATCCATCTATCATCACGAATGTTCAGTACCCAGAAGCAAATTTTCTTCAGAATGCTCTGAATTCATGGGTACCCAACGAACGGGTTCATTTAATTTTTCGAATTTTGAACCTTAGAAAAATATTATTTCCATCATTTAAATTCGTTCTTCGCCCGTGATCACTCTTTGTTGCTCTGACTTATTGAAAAATTTGAATCACCTTGCAATATCATTGTCTCTGACTCCATCACTGAGAAAAGTTGCTCACTCTTTGGAAAATTTTATCACTCTGAGATCCAGGCGTATTTTCCAAGGAAAATAAATTTGCCTTAGAAAATATTTTAAAATCATCTTGCACTTTTGAAAACTTGCCTTAGAAATTTTTTATTTCATCTGCCAGTGGAGAGAAATTTCTATCAACTTCATTTGGAAAATTTTATTCATTCCCGGCACGTCTCACTTCATTTGTATTTCACCCCACACTTAGGAAATATTCCAACGCCTTCAAGATATTTTAAAATCACCTTAGGCGCCTAACACACTTTATTTTATTCTCAACGCCTTGAAATGCCTTTGAAAAATTTTCCAACACCTTATAACTCCCTTACTCTAGGCGCACACTTCACTTAGCATTTTATTTCACACCTTGGAATATTTTCTAACACTCACCACTTCCAACGCCTAGCAAGTTTGTTTTGACTTCACACGCCTTAGAAAATTTTCTAACACCTTATGACTCCCATCAACCTTTGGCGCCTAGCATCATACTTCCACCATCCTCAAATATTTTCCAACACACACCACGCCTTAGAAAATTTTCACACCTTATAACTCCTTCATCACCCTTGGCGCATATAAGGTTAGGAGAAGAAAAACGCCTATCTTTTACCACTTTTCACCACGCTTTGGCAAATTTTCACCTTAATTACCACCTTCATTCACCTTTCACATCCAAACATGGGCGCATTTCTATGTAGGAGGAGGATGACCTTTCAACTTCCCGTTTTTGTCCTCATGTGAGCTCATTTGGGCGCATTTAGGAGGGTGAGGAGGACGAGTTTGCAAGCTGGGCGCATTTTGCATGTGATGAAGGATAAAAACTTTGACTTTTTGTTGACTCCTTGCAACCTTGGGCGCATATTACCCCTGCTGGTGGATGAACTCTCCAACGTCCTTGGGTGACTCTTCGCCTTCCAAATTTTGTCCTCACATGGCCCAGTTTGGGCGCATTTTGGCCTTGGAGAAGGATAAAAACTTTTGACCACTTTGACCCTCTCCTACCTTGGGTGCATTTTCATGCTTGTGAAGGATGGGCGCATTTTGATGCTTGAGGCGGATTTTCATGCCTTAGAAACTTTTTCAACTTTTCCCTCTTTCTTTTTGGGCGCATTTCCTCATACCTGCAGGATAAAAAACGTTGACTTTTGTTTGACTTTCCTGCCTTGGGCGCATTTTGCCCTGTGTGAAGGATGAACTCACATTTTCAAAAATTTTCTACGCCTCTAGCTGAGATGGGCGCATTTTTCTATGCCTGCTGGACGAGACTCCAGACTTAGACGAATTTTTATCATCCTCGCCAGCTTACGTGCCCTGCTATTTATAGTAAGTTTCACCGAATTTGACTCTCGCTCCTGAATGGCCTGAAATTTTAAACATAGCATCTTCATGCCTTTATCAACTTGTCGACACTGCCACTTTTAGTCACCCTGCTATTTATAGCCTGTTTCTGAGGGTGGCTTACTATAAATAGTAAGTTCTTGTTTCTAATAGCTCCCAAGCTCTGATCGACGTGAAATTTGAATGAGGCGCTCCTCACCACGTGACCTTACTGCCGACACTGACGCATGCAATTGATTTACTATTTTTAGCATGTTTCCAATTTGACTTACTATAAATAGTAAGTGCTCCGTTTGACCTGAAATTTTACCAGCAGATAGTTCAAGGACGCCGATCGCAGTGGGTTTAATTTGCCGAAGACTTGACTTTTGATGCCTATTTTAGGCCCGGTTGAAACTCCTGACCCTATTGTATGTGACAAAGATTCCGCTTGTTGCTTTCGCAACACTGTGATCAGCCCGTAACTAATCGGCCAGGCGGGCTGACATATCACTCAAAGAAACCCAGGGAATTGATGTCACACCATCGCGAAGCTCTCGAAAAACCCATTAGGAATCACCTGACATGCAAAAGAAACCTCGACATGCAAACCCTAAAAATAGCCTTGGTTACCAATTTCTCGAAGTAGTCATCTCGACTTCTGTATGTTGGCATCATCGCTAAGGTCTTAAAAACCTGTATGAATATCTGCATATGCAAAGAAATTCTGATTCGACTCCCCGAATTGTGTCGAAGCCGCATCACAAAATAGTGTTGTCCGATTTCCGCCTCAAATTTGGGTATGCAAGCGCCTCGATGTACTCCGGTCGCCGTGTGTGATGACTTAATCTCAAATAGCCGATAAATTGCTCCCCTAATTGCATTTACTAGTACAGTGGGCACTTCGTAATCCTATGAAACTTTGGTCGAAAACCTCGCTAGATGCTCACGACACAACAACAACATTAAGTTCAATTTTCGATTTACTGACTTTACTTGACCTTGAATTGGCCAGAAACGATGAAACCCTAATTTTAGACTTGGCCAATATTTCGCGTTTAAGCTCAATAACGGACACAACCCCCCAAAAGACGGACACCAGAAAAAGAGACAGAGAGAGAGAGAGACCCAAGCCAAAAGACCTAAATCTATAAAATTAGGGTCCCTCATCTTGAATGGGGTTACGTGAAAAGGTCACAACACTTAGGTCAACTGCAGGTATTTAAATTGTGGTGACATGACAGCGTCTCTCAATCTCTGAGATGCATCTCCTTGCAACCTTACCTATAATATTCAATTGAAACATTAAATAGCAAGAATGAAGAATGCTAAGTTATTTCTAAAAATTTGGAAAATTAAATGCAAAACTCAACAAATTTAAAGGCCTATGCAGAACAATGAAAACTATAGATTGCATAGAAACTCAAATGTTTTGTGGTTTATATCATACAACAATTGCAAGAGTCACTAACAAGCCTAATCCAAAGACACTATATCTAGAAATGACCAATAGTGGTCAATATAATTAGATAGTTCAACCAGTGACAATAGCAAGCGGGAGAAAAAAAGAAACCAATCCTAAAAAAGACAGACTACAAGCTAAAAGAACAAAAATAATTCTCATCAACTAGGGTGAGTAAACCTAAAAATGAGCAGAACCTAATGATTTCCTCTTGCCAATACTAAATAAATGACCCTATGTAACTATAGATTCCTTAACTATAGTTCCCAAATATTGAGGATCAGTTCCTCTTTGTTCCAAACAAGAAAAATTCATACAAGGACCTAGCCAATGTACTAGAGCGAATAGATATACCATCAAAAGCCACAGATTAAAGCATGGCAGGAATGTTCCAATAGCTTAAGCCAAAATAAAAACATACCAACTATTCATGACTGTTATATCAGTGGTTACATATTATCTTCTTAATACATTTATGGAATGCATACTTGTGAGTTCATATAAAAAGGTTGTAGAGAAACTCATTGAAGTTATATTTTCTGCAGAAATTTCTTAAATGATTGCTTGCAAGTGTCCACCGCACCCACTTCCCCTCCCCCTTCCCCTTTCCCCCACTATTTACTAGGAAATTTGCTTAGCTTTCTTTATTTAGTGTTGAAGAGAACTAAACCTCGTAAACGCCTCCATTGTGCAGCTTCACAGCATGACTTCAATTCAGCCTGTGGAAATTTCAAACAGCTAGCATCAAAATTAGAAAGAACAATGTTGATTAAAATTAAAGAACTTGAAAAAGAGATATCTTTGAGCCATCAGCAACATAGCATGCAAAAGTCATACTGACAAAGAGACAGGGATGGATCCAACCTCAAATTCTTCTTTTTCTTCTCTCTGTATTATCTTATCATGAATTGCAGCTCGTTGCAAAAGGATAGTTCAAGTTTCAAGATGTGCAAAAGAAAGAAATACAGAATTCTTTTAGAGACAAACTTTGAAAACTAAATTTATTTATTTTTGGCAATGCTTTTCCAATTAGTGTTATTGCAATGCAGAAATATTAGAAATATAGCATGCCCCAAATCTCACACCTCCTTTCTTATTGTAAGGATCCCCGATGAAAAAAATAAGGGGGTTGAAAGCAGGAAAAACTAATGGTTGATTTGAAAGAAATAAAACTGTGAGAAGTAAACTATTCAAGGTAATATGTCATTTTGGATTTCCAGCTTAAAAGAGAAGGAAAAAAGAGACAACTTTTACACAATGCATCTTCAAAAAAATAGCACACTTGAAATTATTCAATCCATTTGACAGAGACCAAAAGTATCTTGCATAGTATTAACAAAATTTGTCAGTCACAAAATACAAAACAAGAAAGGAAATGCAGGACTAGCACATGACCATGATTTGCTCACTCCCCAATAGTTAGAGAGGAAAACCATCATCCAAAAATTCATAATTTTTATGACCCTATCTACATTTTTTAACCACCTAACCACTAGGACTTAATGTTACTTTGGCGACTGTGTTACTATGTTCATGTTAAACACATGGCCACTAACATTTTATCTTTACAAGGTGGCCATATGTCTATTTGCATGTTAAGCACGTAACCACTAACATTTAATCATAACCTTAGAATGATGACCGTATGTTAGAATTACATATGAGATTCACTTTTCAGGTCCTAGTAGAACAACATTTTAATCCATGTTAAGATAACATTGTAAAAATATATTTTGTGTTGTTCCAACAGATTGAGGAATGAGTGAAATGGGACACCCATATAGGGTTTGGAGGCACATGTGGAGTGAAATATTCTCCTCGACACTCGGCAATATTGCTTGTAAGAGGCATAATGTGGGAGGTTACATTGTAAGGCATGACTAGACACTTGGCATTTGCATGTAAGTGGTGTAAGAGGAATCTATGACAAGGAGTTACATTTAAGACAATGGTTTTGGGGTTTACATGTTTGACTATCAAGTGTTGGGATTTATTATGTTTTCTTATGCATGAGAAGATGAACCTATTTTGTCCTATCTAGAATGGAACACTAACTTCTGGAAGGTCAAGAACCTTCTAGAATTTTCCTTGTAATTCCCAAACACATAAAGAGGTCTCTTTCCATGTTGACCACTTAGCTCATGGTTTTGAATTGATAGTTTTGTAATACTACTCGGTAAGTTTTGTGTCTTGCTTGGTTTTATATAAGCAAGAAAATAGTTAGTGGTATTGTGATAAAGTAGCAAGTTGATGCAAGGTTATGCTATCAGAATGTAATCAAATCTCCAAAATGGTTGAAGAGTGTTGATGTCTTTTTTCTCTTGATTGTGACATTATAGTATGCCAAAAGTATGGTTGCATGTGTTTGTGACAGGTTCCCAAAGTGGGGATATGTTGTATGATTGTTCACACGTTGAAGAGCATGTTAAAAAGAAAGTGGAGCTCACTTGATATGGCACAAACAAATTTCTCATTGGATAGTAATGTTAATTGTTAATATGATGAGTGATGGTTTAGAGACTAGTTTGTTTACTCAATGTCATCCCCTTTTTGGAAGTACAGACATGGAGAACACTTTTAGCCTATTCCCATTTCCCATGTCTAAAGGATAAAGCAAGGGAATTAATTAATAATATTATTTTAAGTTGGGACTGATAAATTCTAATATACGGGGCAACTTGATAATATTATCATTAAAATAAAATATGTTTTAATACTAATATTAAAATAAAAAGTATTTTTAAATTCTAAAAATTTATTTTAAATACTTAAGGAAATTGGACTCGTGCCCATTTGGAGTGCTATATAAGGAGGGAAATTGGATTTATTTTATCATCATATCTTGTCACCAATTTTGCAAAGCAAATTTTCAAGAATTTTGAGCAACTGTGCTCAAATTTGCATCCGAGAATCAAAACCCTTGGCTTATTGAAGATCATGGAGGACAAAAACCCTCTTGGTTTTCCATAATTGGATTTGGGAATAGATACCCTCATATCCTTTGCAGCAATTCTACTTAAGGATCACATTTGGGCTAATTGATTGCAATTGTTCAATTTATATTTGTAAGCAAATTGTTTGAAGATATTGAAAATTTAGAGTTGGTGAAGATTTCCAGATTTTTGGTTTTAGTATTGAAAGTTGCAATTTCGTTTCAGTCTTGTGAAAATATCATTATCTTTTGTTGTCCAGTCCAGCTAAGCCCTTGAGGGACTTATTTAATTGTTGTGCCTAAGTCACAACCTTGGAGAATACTATTTGTGGCTGTTAAATCCAGCCGTACCAAATCTAAGATCACCATATATTATAAGGGGCAGATTGTTGATAGAAATAAATCACAACATAGAAGAATATTACTATTGGTCATGTATAGGAGCCGCACTTCATAGCTTTCCCATTGCAACCCAAGGAAGAGTAGCATTTACTATTGAAGGGTGGAATTGGATATTATAACCTGCCCATAGCATAAATTGAAGATGTTGTACCCAGGGAAGGACCAGTCATACACATAAAGGCCACCACAACATCATTGCATTTATCATTCCATATGTTATATGCTCTCAACAATACCAGAGTTCTTGTAAGTCTTTGCTGATTGGGATTGTTGTTGAATAAAATATATTATAAAGGGATTTCAATATACTTCATAGGTATTTTAGTTTGGGGTTATTGGCTATTCAGCAATAAATGATTATTAGAGACTGTTGTTCCATTTCCCAAGCTGCCATAGGATATCTGATATTTGTTCTGGAAGGGTTTGTTATTAGATAACCTTGGGAAATACATTGTGATTGTGCATACAAACATTCCAGCTTGCTACAATACTTATCATGTCCATGGTTCACGCCATAATAAATTTCAGATTGAATGTATACTCCACTAATATTATTCTCACAGGGAACTGAATTCTTACAAACAACATAATAAGAGTCTATAAAATCCTGAATGACACAATAATTCCCAACTGAATCATTATATATATTGGGAATTATTGTGTCCTTCAGTATTTTATAGACTCTCATTATGTTCTTTGTAAGAAATCAGTTCCCTATGAGAATAATATTAGTGGGGTATACAAAGTTTCCAATTACTAGTTTGATATCTACATGTGTTGTTCTATATTTTATTACTGTCTTGAATTTGCAAATCAGAAAATTTTACAAACATTGCATATTTTATGAAATTTCCCAAACGGGGACATTACAGTGGTAGTAGAGCTTAGATCTTGTCAGCCAGTAGAGTGGAAAGCTAACATTTGACTGCAGATCTAAAATGGACACATAAGTAAAAAAGAGCTTAGGTACTATCAAAGAAGAGAGAATATGGATCAAAACAAATGACCGATGTTTCTTTGTAAACAACCTTGCCAAATCTGCCCTGAATTTCTTGTTTTGATGCCTTCAGTATTTTGTCAAACAGTTGTCTTGCAAGGTGTTTATTGCTGGTAATTGATTTTCTATTCTGTTTTGCTTGTTATTGAATGAAGATTTGATGCATAAAGAACTTAACCAACAATGTCAAAGACTCCAAATGCAACTAAGATGAAATGCAGCTATCTTTTTGTGATTTTCCAATGCAATAAATGATTGAAACTAATACAGATTTGCAACTACATTATTATGCTATTTTGACAATCAGTTTGAATGCAACCTCCAACTCATATTATTGTCAATGAAGTCTTCTGATCTGATTACAATCTCTCTACAGCTGATCACCCTTAAGTAGATGCAATTACAATGCCAAAACGGGAGACTACAATATATTGCCAATGCAACTATAAAACTGCTATGACTTGAAATCTGAATATAGTATTATCTCAATGTCTCCAATTGATCGCTCCTTTATGAGGAAGACGATTTTACAAATGCTAGCATGACAAAGATGTAATTCTAATAATGACAGCAAATACAACGAATGATGGGACCTGGTAACGCCTTGACTGCAGTGACTGTTGCTGATCAAAAATGATTTGATATTCCTTCCAATCACCCCTGCTGGGCCTGAAAATGCAGCGTCTAGTCTTCTTTATGGCCAGCGATCCTTCCTCAAGAAATTATGAATTTTTATAGGCCTTCTACTATTAAATCGAACCAGCAATGATGGCGCCAGCTCTTCTCCAAAATCCATGATTTTTTCTTAAAATGCAAGGCTGAAATCATATTTCTCTTTTCAAGCAAGAAATTGCCCTCCAATATCAAAATCGAACTCCTCCAAAAGCCCTATAAAATTGACCACAATCCAAACTGAAATTGTTAGATCAAAAACCAGCAAATATCGAACTTCTCAATTCTCCAAAATTTGGCGAAAGGCCATTAAATTTAGCTCCAATGGAAGACTGAAGTATATCGCTCTCCAATCCAGCTAGGGTTGATTTTGCAAAACCGAAACTGGCACCCTAGTCTTCAAACCCTCGGGCAATGCAAGCACGCAGCTCTTTACCAAACTGGTATGATAGTAGAATAACTCAAGACATGATCAAAGTGACTTGCATTGAGCTCCTTATAAAGAATTCTCATTCACCTCCAAGAAGCTTCTAGAAAATAATATTATTTTATTCCAAGTGACTTTATGATATAATATTTATTTTAGTCACTTTATTAAATTCATTAAACATAAAGCTATCTTATGATATTAATTTATTGAGATACTTCAAAAATAGTTAATTTAATATTTATTCCCTTATTTCTCCTATTTAGCCTTCGGGAATAAGTAAGGCTAAATACATCGCAGGTGTGGCTAATGTGAAGGGGACATTACATTCTTCAAGCAATGTCCTTGCCAAGGGAAGAAGATATTGATCTTATTAAAAGGGGTTGATACAGAAAGCTAAGCAAAAAGCTAGAGATCATATGGAAACAATTGACAAAACAGCAAAACAAAAAGAAAAAAAAGCAGAGCCAAGATTTTAAGAACCAATTACTGGATCAATTTATTATTGGCTTTAAAGATCTAAATCAATTTAGAAGCTCGGGAAAAAAGGATTATATTCAAGAGGCATGATTAGTAGAACAATGTGACAAATAAATGCAAACTTCTTGCTTTTGATGAATATCATGAAAATCCTCACATTCACAAATCTTATATCACCTTTGAAGAAATCTTGGAGATATTTTAAGTAGAAAGAAGAAAGAAGTTGATGAAGAAAGACAAAGGGTCAGAACCAAAACTACGAGAAGAATTCAAAGAAGAAATCATGGAAAATAATCCAAAAAAAGACATCCCCGAAGAGGGAAGAATAGTCAAAACCAGCCACTGTGCAGGAACAGAAGGGATCCAACATGCAAGAGGAAGGTAAAGATTTTTTTTAGAAGATGTTTTTGTGACTTCTAACAATAACACATATCAACAAAATATTGATGAAGCCATGAAGGAAAAGGCATCACCTGTTAAATCCGAACATGCACCAAATAATGAACTATATGTCAATCTTCCAAAGAGTGAGATATTGCCATATGTAATTGATTTCCAAAGTAGCCATGTCAATAAGCATGCATTTGAGGAGAATATTTTAGTTCATCCCAGCTTAGAAATTACAAGTCACAACAATAGAGGTGTTGAGGATATCTCAAAATATCTAATTCGGCAAAGGAAGGCGGGCACTTTGTGTAGTGTCCCTCAAGTTGTTGCACTTTGATTCAGTTTGTTTTTGTTCGGTTATTTTGTTACTTTGTGTGTTGTTCTTTGGGTTCCTTAGCGGGGCGTCACAACTTGGTATCAGAGCACAAGGTTCTAATACTAGGTACTCTAGATATTTGGGAGCCCATTAGGTTGTCCTAGATGTTAGACACTGAAATTTGTGTTTTCAAGTTGTCTTTTGCGTTTTGTAAATGAGACTTGTCCTTGATTTTGTGTAGGACCATGCCTAGACGTCGAGGTAGGGGTCGTGGTCCCAGTCGTGGACAAGGTGGTGGCCATGGGGTTAATCGCCAGGACACTCCCTCTCAGAGTTCTCATGAGAGTGAGCATGCAGAACAGTAGGGTCTTCAATTGGATCAGGCGAGAGGGGATTTAAATACTGTACAGCCAAAGTTAGAGGGTGCACAATTGCGTCCTTTACTAGAGGAGGTTCTTGCTCATCTTGGTCCTAGACAGGAGGCTGGACAAGAAGTGGCTAGAGAACGAGACAGATCACTTGGGAGAGTTGATGAGATTATGGAGCAAGATGTCATTGCTGCAAGGCAAATGAGAGACTTATTCAAGGCACGCCCTCTCACATTCGACGGTACTAGTGGTAGCCTGGAGGCGGAAACTTGGCTGATAAACTTGGGAAGGTGTTTTGCTATGCATCCATATGGTAGCAACACTAGAGCTAGATGCTCCATTATGCATCTTAGAGGCTTTGCCTCTACATGGTGGCAATTGGAGGAGCAAAAGCCTAATTTGGAGATTGGTTCAGTTTCATGGGACATGTTTTGGAGAGATTCAAAGCGCGTTTCCTATCAGAGCATTGGAGACAGCATTGTGCAGATGAGTTCCATGATCTGTGTCAGACGGCCATGTCAGATGAGCAGTTTGAGCATAGGTTCTACGAGCTCAAACAGTATGCCAAAATTGTGGATGACGAGGCTATGTTGGTACAACACTTCATCAGGGGCTTGAACGCCCATATCAGCAGAGGAGTCTAAGTCTTTGAGCCAAAGACTATGGAAGTAGCCGTGGAGAAGGCACGTCTTGTGGAGGAGAATTTGACAATGGCTTTGGGTGGACATACAGATGTCTAGATGGGTAGCGTACCTTCTGTAGGCCTTGGTCCGCAAGGCGGTCAGACTCAGACAGGGGGTTCCTCTCGGAACCAACAAGCACTTGTTAAGGGTGCACAGCAACAGCAACGTTACCCACCAAAGAATAAGAATTCTAGAGCTCAGCAGCATAACAGTTCACAGTCTGGGAAGAATCGTAACTGGCAGCGTAATAAGCGCAACCGTCAAGATCAGCCAATACAGAGTGCACAGTCTACGGTTAGCAGAGGCAGTTTCCAGCAGTCTAATGCACCTTCGAGTGGCAGAGGTACTGGTTGCTTTTCATGTAGTCAGCAAGGTCACATTGATAGGCAGTGCCCTATGAGGGATACATCAAGTTTTGGTCAGCAACTGGCAACTTCGGAGCCGACAATTGGAGATGCAGGGCATTCACACAGAGTCTTTACTATGGTAGATAATCGCCAGGCATCATCATCAAAATATTGTGGTTGAGACTTCGGGTCAATTACAGAGTACTAATGTTTCTATCCTTTTTTATTCTGGAGCTTCTAATTCATTTATTTCACCCTCTGTTGTTGAGCGATGTGGATGGCAATAAAGCAAGGCAATAAGTGGCAAGTAGAATTGGCCTCTGGGGCTAAGGTAGCAGTAGAATCCCTTGTTCGCGATTGTGGACTAAGGATTGGATCGCTATATACCTCATTAGATCTTTGTGTTACACCTCTTGGTTCTTATGATATTGTTTTGGGTATGGACTGTTTGGAATCCCATCGTGCAGTGGTTGATTGTCGACAAAAGATAGTACATTGCTTAGATGAATTTGGTGCAGAAGTTGAAATAATTAGCGTACTGTTGTTGTACGTTTTATAATCCACCAAACACATAGAATAAAATGTCCAAAGACACTCTATCCTCTCTTGAAAAACCACCGCGTATGCTAAGATTGCGAGAAGATCATATGGCGATTCCAAGGTTTCTTTTGTCAAGTCTTGACATGTGGATAAGCTCAATGCGCGTTGTGATTTGCTGGTAATAAACAAGGGGACTTACGTTAAAGAAATTTTCACAAGTTCGAGACTTAGGCGGATTTATCATTAAAGGCTTCTTCAATTAGGACTTCAATTTGGATCTCAAAAAATTGCAAAAAGGATAAAGGTTTAGGGGATCTATTCTATGCCTAAGAATTTAAAAGACAATAAAGATTCGGTGAAAGGAATAACCGCACTTTGTTTCGCCTCCCTAGGACAACTTATGCAAAGTGGGTGCAATCTTCAAGGGGCGTGATAATGATTTTCAAGCCTCGAATGAGACCGAAGTTAAGCTTCCACAATTATAAGCTCAGGCTAACTTTACGCATCAAATGCAAATCATCCATTCAAAGAAAGTATGAGCAATACTTCACAATTGAATCTATACGATCAATCTCTCATTCACTTAACCAATATTTAAAGCAACTTCTACTTAACTTAATTCTAACTCTAATCTATGGTAGAAGAAGATATGCAACCTTGCTTACTACTTGACAATAAAAGTTGTTCAAAGCAAATCATGCATAAGAGCTTTTATTATCGGAAATAGTCTCAATGCAACAATTTCATATACTGTCTCCACACTTTACAAATGAGGGGCGAGGTCAATTTATAGGCTCCCCAATTACAATTCAATGGCCAAGATTGATTTAGGATCAACGGTCGAGATTACAAAATAAAACCCTAATTAGGGTTTGTCACAACCCACTCCTTCTCGACCAATGAGAAAATTACATTCGAGGACACTAGTCCTTTTTGCTAAATATAAATCAACAATAAAATAGAAAGTTGTTGCATGTTGATTCAGAACAATTCGATTGGTTGGAAGATGACAAGGCGCCACCTCAACGTGTTGGATGCCTTCCTTGGTTGCTTCGTTTTTCTTCAAGAACTTTTTTGCTTTAGTTCTATTTTTGAAGGTGTTTGTTATTCCTTTCTGAGCAAGTATATTACAATGAGTTGGTATGCTCTTGATCCATATTTAGCAATTGTGACAGAAGGGCCTAACTAGTTGGCTTGAACATTCCTTTCTTGTCTCGGTCTTAGATATCTCTTTGATTATGTTTGAGTACTCAGTCACCAATCTCTAATTGATGGGTTTTGATCATTTTATTTTAATTACGACAGAGCATGTTCTTGTAAACTTGACAGTGATTCAAGGCATTGAGGCACCTTTCATCAAGGAGCTTTAGTTCTTTCAATCGTGCAATGCAATACTCCCCATCTATAAGATGTTATAAAGTTATTCTAAGTGAGGGGACCTTGACCTCTATTAGCAAAATAGCTTCAGATTCAAAAACTAGGGAGTATGGTGTCACACCAGAGATCTCTTTGATTATGTTTGAGTACTAAGTCGCCAATCTCTAATTGATGGGTTTTGATCATTTTATTGTAATTGCGATAGAGCATGTTCTTGTAAACTTGAAAGTGATTCGAGGCATTAAGGCACCTTTCATCAAGTAGCTCTAGTTCATTCAATCGTGCAACGCAATACTTCCAATCTATAAGATGTTGTAAAGATATTCTACGTGAGGGGGACTTAACCTCTATTAACAAAATAGCTTCGGATTCAAAAACTAGGGAGTATGGTGTCACACCAGTGGGTGTACAGATACTAGTGTGATATGCTCATAAGACGGAATGGAGTTGAAGGTGCTAGTCACAACCAACTTCATTGATTGTTTTCTTAAGGAATTTGCGAAGTGTTTCGTTTGAAACCTTAGCTTGGCCGCTACCTTTGGGATAATAAGGGGTGGAAAAGTGATGTTGGATGTGAAATTTCTGGCAAAGGGTGTGGACTTCTTGATTTTTGAATTGTTTACCATTATCTATGATGAAATCCAGCAAAATGCCACAGTGACATATGATACAATGGAGGATGAATTTAGCAATTTGCTTGCTAGTGATGTAGGTAAGTGGAATGGCTTCAACCCATTTTGTCAAATAATCAATGGCAATGATTATAAATTTATGGCCATTGTGAAAAATCCCATGGAGAAGTGATTGGTTGCAGCTCCTACAATAGTGCATGTATCAAATCTATGTGTTGTTGACATTGTAGGCATTTCTCAGCAAACTGATGAGCATCATGTACCATAGTTGGCTGATAGTAACCCATTCTTAACAACTTAGCAAGGGAAAGACTATTGGTGTTTTCACCACAGATACCTTTGTGCACCTCATGTAAAGCAATTTGGGCCTCTTTTGTGTCAAGGCACCTTAGGAGGGTTCCTTCAAAGCTCCTTCAATATAGAGTATCATTAAGGATGGTGAAATGGGATGATCCGAAAATAAAGGATTGATGTTGGGTATTAGTGAGGCTTGGTGGGAGGATATTTTTCATGAAGGTACCTATAAACATCATGGTACCAAGGGGAATTGGAACCAACAAGTTCACACACGAGCTCAGGGTCAAGGACATCATAACCAAGGATCAAAAGTTTCTCAACCAAGAATTCGCATCATTGACTGTTATGTGGCATGTCCATAAGTGACCAATAGTCACCATAGCATTTGTTGCTTTATTGCATAATCGAGACACATCTAAGAGAAATACTGCTTAAAGCTATTCACCATCTTCTTATAAAGGAGAAGCTTGTCATCCTTTGTTTGATATTTCATTGTTTACTGTTTGATGACAAGTTGACAGTATCCAAATACATGTAATTCTTTGATCTTCAATTAGATATCCATTCTAAAACCTATAATCAAAGCTTCATATTTGACAATATTGTTTGTGCAAGGAAAAGCTAACCATTATGCCTTACGAATGCAATCACCTTGTGAAGTTACAAATATGATTCCTGCTCTTGAGCCATGCTGAGTATGTTGTGCTAACAATGCCCACAATGCGACTACTGTAGCTAAGATGTATAGAAAAAGGGGTTTCCCTAGGGTAGGTGGCATGAGGAGAGAGGCTATGCAAGATACTCTTTAAGTCAATGAAAGTCTTGCTTACAATTGTTATCCCATTGAAATGTCACATTCTTGCAAAGAAGGTGAGAGAATGGTTGACATTTGTCTGCAAGATGTGCTATGTGCTATGAAGTGTTTGATCGCTTGGAGCTTTCCTTGGAAGCTGCATAGTTGTTTGATGGTCCTAGAAGGAGCCATTTCTAAGATTTCCTTAACCTTAGTTGGATCAACTTCAATTCCTCTTCATGATACAACAAATCTCAAAAGTTTTCCTGAAGTGATGCCAAAGACACTTTTTAGGAAGGCATACTTGGTATTCAGCTAATCAATCAAAGATACCTTCAAGAACTTGTTTTGACTTTCTCAAAAGGTCATCAACAATCTTACATTATATCATGTAGGAAGTCATGGAATATCACTATCATAGCTCTTTGAAATGTAGCTCCCATACATTTTCATCAATCCAATGAATTTTCCTCAACTCAACCATAAACTAGCTAAATGCATTTGTTGCAAATCAAATATCAAGTTGGGTATTCACCAAATACATGAGGGAAACTATAAACTAATTGTACACATAAGGATTTGCCATATCTAATTTTGAATCTACAATCCACTTGAAATTCAAACCCATTGGAGTAGCTAGGGCTTCCAATTCATCATTTGAAATCTCTTTAGAATCTCTATTCTCTATCTAGGGCTTCCAATTCAAACCCCTTGCACAATGCTATGTCTCACTGCTACCTATAAGGATTAGGTCATCGATGTACAAGACCAAAAATAATAGATCAGATTTATCAACCAGATATAAAAAGTTAGTATCTACAAGGATATTAGCGAAGCCCAACTGCAACAAGTACTCATTAATCAAAGAGCACTAAGAAAGTGGCGCTTGCTTGAGCCCACCAAGGCCTTCTCCAACCTACATACACAAGTCTCTTTCCCATACACCTTAAACTCCCTAGGTTGATTGAGATGCACTTCTTCCTTTATCTGGTCATTCAAAAAAGCTAAAAAGCTATCTTTACATTCATCTAATATAAAGATCAACCAAAATAAGATGCAAGAGACATAAGTATCCTAATAGAAGTGTATCTTATAGTAGAGAAAAGGTCTCATCATGGTCAACTACCTCCCTCTCAAAGAACCCTCGCACAACAAATCGATTTTTGTATTTCTCTATGCTCTCATTTGTTGCATACTTCAACTTGCACAACCACCTAGAATCAATCACCAATTCACTTGTGGGTCTCAAATCTCAACACAATCTTTTCTCAAACATCGTTACGACCAATGGAGTGATACTCGTCTACCATGGCATTGCATCACACCTACTTTGAATTTGCTTCCTCAAAATTGGAAGGCTTCACATCAATGATGGAAGACATCAAGGAAACAGAAATCAAAAACTTCTCCAATGGATGACTCACTTGAAAAGAAGTCTTCAATTTCTTCTACTTGTTCTTATGCCTCTTACAATGTATAAGTAAGCCATCTAGGCTTCATAGTGTAGTCAACGTACAATGTCTATTTTTATGTATTAATTGTTTGTTGGCTTCGGGTAGTTACAAGCATCAGTTGGTCAATGGTTGTATTCCTCTTGGCAATTCTCAGGTCCTTTAAATAGATTGTGTATCATCAAGGAAAGTAGTATGATCTAGTCGGATGGACCTCGATCCTTCATTGACCATCTTTGGTCTTCTTCTACAATAATTTCATGTAGGAGTAAAGATATACTTTACTCTTGTATCTAGTATGCATTATCATCTCTATTATTAGTTCAAGTATTTATTTTTATCAAATAGAGTAGTAAACATTTGGTGTTGTTGCCTTAAAAGAAATCAGGTCAGATTTGAGAGATTCATGCCCTTAGATCCCAATAAAGGTGAGACGAGGCTACAAGGTTGTCATGTCCCCCAAAATTGTAGCATTGGATATAAAGCATCAGAAACAAGATAAACAAAATACATATTAAAACATTAACGATTTAATTATAATTCTCAAAGATAATATTATAATTATAAATATTAAAAATAAAATTGTAATTTCCAAACTATAAATACTAAATATTAAAATCATTATATTAACATGAAATACATAACATAATAAAAGATTGTAACACAATGAAATAGAATAATAATACATATTAACAATTTATATACTTCAATGATTAAAATACAAAATATTGAAATACAAAGGATCAATATCAAAATCATAGGTTTGAAGTTTGCTTTCCCACTTATGTTGTCTATCATTCAAGTCACGCTGATTTAAATACTTCAAACCTATGATTTAAATATTGAAATAATGCCAATGACTTGATTGTACAACCCTTCAATTGTTCCAACAAAAGCCTATTCTCAAGAGCCATTCTCAAGAAGAGTATTCTCAAGAGTTTCAATGTGCAATTAGATGAGGTACCTTGGTTGGTTGATCCGAAGCGTTATTCACATCTTAGCATATGTTGGTTAAACACTCCAAAATCTCTATTCTTTTGGCTTTGTTAGCATTGTTTTATGCCTTTTAAAATATCATAAAAATGATGTGCATTGCCCCTAGACCCCCACTACACTCGTTTGATTTGCCAAGTACACTCCAAGTTCGAGTTCCAAAGTACACTTACACATTTGTTTATAAGTCCTTGTCTACAATATCGTCATCAATTTGGAAAGTCTTCCCTAATGTTACTTGATGTTTACTTGTTGTCTAGAAGACAACTTTTTCTTTTGGGGCAGATGATGTAGTCAATGTACAATGTCTATTATTATGTTTGGATAATATTGGTTATCTGACTATGTATTAGTTGTTTGTTGGCTTCGGGTAGATATAATCGACAATTGGTTGATGATTGTGTCTCCCCTTGGCAACCGTTGAGTCCCTTGAGTAAATTTTGTATCGTCAACACAAGTAGTATGATCTAGTCGGATCGACCTTGATCCTTGGCTAACCATCTTTGGTCTTTGTTTGTAATAATTTTTTATGTTGGAATAAAGATATACTTTACTCATAACTGGTATGCATTGTCATCTCTATTATTAGTTCATGAATTTATTTTATCATATAGAGCAGTAAACACCTAGTTATTCTAGAAGGTAATGAGATATTTTGCTTCTATAATAGAACCTAGTTAAACTATAGTTCCTACCATTGTACTTTGTGGATCAACGCATAAGACAACAATCTCTTCACCCTCAAACACAATAGAAGGCTCTTGAGACTTAGAGGACCAAGCTTCCTCATCAATCTTTGCATCTTGGCTCACACGATTATCTACCATCATGATTAAACATAGATCTTGTAAACCTTGGAAGATGTGCTATATACCACAAACACACTCTTCTTGTTGGATGGTTCAAGCTTTGTACTCTTCTCCTTTGGTGCATGAATGTCAACAAAGCTTCCAAAGACCCAAAAACAAGAAACATTAGGTATCTCACCTTTGAAAGCTTCCATTGGAGTCTTGTCTTTCAGTTGTGACGACCCCTATCAAGAACATAAACAAGACAACTTTATGAACTTACTCCAAGAAACATGGGCATATCTTGGTCATGGCCCATAGCATTTTCTATGAGGACATGTTTTCCTCTCTATAACCCCATTCTAGTGATTGTTGTAAGGTAAAATTAACTCCTCCTTAATCCCTACATCTCTACAATAGGCATCCAAGTCCTTGAAGGTATACTCCCCTTCATTGTCAGACCTCAAAAAACGTCAATCTTTCTACCTATCTGATTTTTCCCAAGAGCTTTGAACTCTTGGAACTTCCCTGTTATGTCCCCAAAATTACCTGACTTAATTTTGGAGGGAAAAACAGTGTTTTTCAAACACTTTTGAAATTCTAGAATAATAATTAAATAATATTAATAATATTAAATAAGAATAACTTTAAATAATAATATAAAATTTAAATTAATAAAAATAATATTTAAATTTTGGTCCACTCCTTTAGGTGGTGATCCTTTGGATAGTATTTTTCTTGTATTGTTTGTCACTTTGAATTGCTATGCATCTCGATGGTTGAAGGAATCAAGCAGATAAGCTGTTGAGATGAAAACCTCCGCATACCTAGCACTAGGTAGGACAGAACCCTTACTTGTGTTGATTTCTTCTGCCATCTCTTGCAACGTCATTTCTAATGCTTACTCCACCATTATTTCAGGACTTCATTAGGAAGACGGACGTTGATCTTGAGGGGAGGCAGCTCATGATTACTGGTTGAGCCCCTAGCTCTAGCCACATGATCATTCTCCAGTCCTCTAGGTGAGCATTCCTTGACCCTGAAATCATTATTCGAGTACCTGGCATACAGGTAACACAACGTCATCACTATCTTAGTCACAGGGATCCGCTGGAGGATACTTGACTACAGGTCCAACGATCACATCAATGAATCACTACTAGTCACTTGCAACTCACTAAATTTATCAGATCTTGGTCTAGCGACGACATCTAACTATTTGGTTTAGCAATTTGGGTATGCTTGGAACTATTGAAGTAATAGCTACGAGTCTGTGATTGGAGTCTACGACAACCTAATCACCTTGTATGTTAGCCTTTGCTACCCGCAGTAATTAATTGCAAATCGGGAATTCATATATCCTCATTATCGGTTCATCATTGCGGGGTACTATCATCTGTTAATATCATTTAGTGTTTTTTAGTCTTCTTGTATTCGATATGTGCCAAGATTCATATTGAGGTTATTAATTTGTGCCAGACATTTATCTTGTATTGCTATTAAAGATTACTCGCCTGTGATCGGGTTTTGAATGCAAATTCGTGGATTATTATTATCATGCATGCTATTGGTGCAAATCCGTGTTCAACAATAATCTGTTAATGTTTATCGTTCCCTATTATTGTTTCTTCACAGTAATTGGCAAATTCTAGAACTTGTGGTTAGCAGATCTTTGTTATTTATCTATATCAGTGCTAGGCGCATTATAGTGGTATTAGAGCCACGATCCTGCTAGCCCGTGTACGATCTGATATATATGAATCGAGCCAAAGAGATCTGAGGGCCATTGAGGGAGAGAGGAAGAAATCTGAAGTATTCCCTCAGAATAGTAACAATGGAATAGGAGGCAAAGGTAAGAAGATGGCAAAACAGAACGATAAGATCAAATCCTTGCTGCAGAAACAAGATCAAGTGAACCAAACACTGTTGCAAATGATGCAGGCCCTCACTACTACAATCACCAACATTAGATCAGGACCTGATAATGCATATCAGGGTAATTCTAAACGATATAGAGGGGGAAATCATAGCAAAACTTCAAATGGATCGACTCATAGACCTTCCCAACCCGCTTTTTTTCCTAGGACAGAGGCACCACATGAAGGAGGAGGACAGAATCAGCCTGATTTTAGCAGTATTCTACAAGATTACATGAAGTTGGACAATGTCATTCGAGTCGAGATTCCCTTTGATCAGTTCAGCAGTGCTAATAAAGGATTTGGAAGTGATGGAAGACAACCTTCGCAATGAGTCAAGAAACTTTCACTCCCAACATTTGATGGTTCAGGAAAGTTACTGTACGTGCATGGATGCAAAAGTTAGATACATACTTCTCTTTCAGCCCTATGACCGAGGATGAAGTTGTCAAGTTTGCCATCCTGCATTTGGAGGGTATAGCCCACGAATGGTGGCACCATGGCATTCTGACACAAGGGTTTGACCTTGTTACTACATACGTTGATTTCACACAAAAGTTTATGGAGAGGTTTGATAGAAGGGATCCAGAGGTGTAATTCCAAGAACTGACAAGGGTGAAGCAACTTGGGACAATGGATGATTATGTTGCAGAATTCCAAAGGCTAGCTGTTATGGTTCCAAATGTTTTAGACAAGAGACTCATGTTCCTTTTCATTGAGGAGCTATCAGAAGCTTTTCGTGGCTTAGTAAGAGCTTTAGAGCCAACATCATTGGAAGAAACCTCGAAGGGCCTTAAACCTTGAGGACTCCACCATGAAGAATAAACCTATGATCAAGAATGCACCTATAGGCCAACCAAAGAAGCCACCTCACGAGATTATTCCTCAACCAATGAAACCACCACCAAGGTCTCACGAGATGGACATGTCTAAGAACGAGCTACGGAGAAAGGGATTGTGCTACCATTGTAGGCAACCTTGCGTACGAGGTCATAGGTGTAGAGGAAAAGGACACATTCACTATACTGAGGTAACCTTTGATGATGATGTTGAAGAGGGGGAGGGTGAATTCGAAGGCTTTACTAATGAGGAGGTGCACATAGAGACACTGGCGAGAGAACATTTAGGAGGCACTCTTGCATCACTTTCAGGAGGACCTAGGTATCATTCTCTCTGCATTAGAGGAGACTTACAAGGACAAAGGGTGACAGTATTAATCGATAGTGGAGCCACCCATAATTTCATCAATGAAGGGCTAGTGGCTAAGATGGGCCTAAGGGCGGAAGATTTCGAAGGATTTAATGTAATAGTCACAAATGGTTACACTATTCCATGTAATCACCAAATTCAACAAATGGAGTTGACCATAGGAGGACACAAGACGCAGGATGATTTCTAAATAGTTGGGATTGGTGAGACAAATGTGGTCTTGGGAGTGCAATGGCTGCACTCGCTTGGGGAGTTCACAACAAACTGTCAAACTCTGTGGTGAAGTTCAAAGCTGAAGGAAAATAGGTCATCCTTCGAGGATTCTCCAAGGCGGGCCCTAAGGACGTTTTGACCAAGGCAACAAAGAAGATGAGGGCAAGAGCAGAGACATTCAAGGATCTGGATCTGAAGTCGATTGAGGGCAAGCGACATTCGAGTGGGGAGGACTATCATGTCCCCACAATTACCTAACATAATTTTGGAGGGAAAACCAAACAGTGTTTTTTAAACCCTTTTGAAATTTTAAAATAATAATTAAATAATAATAATAATTTTAAATAATAATATAAAATTTAAATTATTAAAAATAATGAGGTGGTGGGCCTAGCTCGATTGGCTAAAGCATCCTGTTGCAGGCAAGAGGTCATGAAGTTTAGTCTCCCCACTGTCCCCGTGGTACTGAAGGGCGTGTCGTGCCAGGGTCATCGGTCACGTGAAAAAAGTTTACAAGGCGCACTACAGTTTATAGGGGGACGGATACCCAACCAATTCTTGCAATCTTAAAAAAAAAAATTATTAAAAATAATATTTAAATTTTGACCGACTCCTTCTGGCAGTGATCCTTTGGACAGTATTTATCTTGGTTTGTTTGAATTGCTATGCATCTCGATGGTTGAAGGAATCAAGCAAATAGGGTGCTGAGACAGAAACCTTCACACACCTGGCACTGGGTAGGATGAAAACGTTACCCATGTTGATTTCTTTTTCCATCTCTTGCAACGTCATTTCTAATCCTTGCTCCACTATTATTTCAGGACTTCATCAAGAAGACGGATGTTGGTCTTGAGGCGAGGCGACTCACAATTAGTGGTTGAGCCCCTAGCTCTGGCCACACGATCATTCTCCAATCCTCTGGGCGAGCATTCCCTGACCCCACGGTCATTATTCGAGCACTTGGCATATGAGTAACATAGCACCATCACTATCTTAGTCGCAGGGAGCCACTAGAGGATACTCAACTGCAGGTCCAACGATCACATCAGCGAATCACTACTAGTCACTCGCAACTCACTAAATTCATCAGATCTTGGTCTAGTGACGGCATCTGACTATTTGGTTTAGTGATTTGGATATGCTTGGAACTGTCGAAGTAATAACTACGGGTCTGTGATTGGAGCCTATGATAGCGTGATCACCTTGTATGTTAGTCTTTGCTATCCACAATAATTAATTGCAGATCTGGGATTCATATATCCTTATTATTGGTTCATCATTGCGGGGTGCTATCATTTATTAATATCATTTAGTGTTTTTTAGTCTTCTTGTATTTGATCTGTGCCAAGATCCGTATTGAGGTTGTTAATCTGTGTGAGACATTTATCTTATATTGCTATTAAAGATTACTCACCTATGATCAGGTTCTGAATGCAAATTCGTGGATTATTATTATCACACATGTTGTTGGTGCAGATCTATGTTACTGTTTATTGTTCCATGTTATTGTTTCTTCACAGTAATTGGCAAATTCCAGAACTTATGGTTAGTAGATCTCTATTATTTATCTATATCAATGCTGGGTGCATTACATTCCCAAACACCTCATTTTGGTCTTTATAAAGTAAACTAGGTTATCCTCAAGGAATCATAAATAAATTTAACATAGCAAATGTTACATGCCAATGAAGTTGTCGACATAAGTGCACACATATCTAAACAAATCAAATCAAGTATCTTCTTGATCTATGATCACTACTAGAGAAAGTTGTATTGGCATGCTTGCTAAGTGACCAACCCTTGCACACTCATGCCTTTTGTATCTTTAAGTCTAGCAATCATAGCACCATGTCCTTCAAAAAAGTCAATGCTCCATAGTGCAAGTGACCAAGTCTCTTGTGATGTTAGTCATTGCCATGCACTAGGGCTCAATGTTTGATTGGATCAGCAAGCAACATATAAAGGCCACCCTCTAGCCACATATCAACAAAGATCCTAGTTGTAATGACTTGTTGATAATTAACCTCAACCACACCCATAAGATCTACAATGGCTTGCTCTAAAAGCAAGTTTTAGTTAAATCAAGAACATTTAAGACATCATGAAGTTCAAGATTGTCATCTAAAGGCATGCAAAAGGAACAAATCATGTCCATGTAACTGGATATGTGGCATCATCACCAAGCTCCACCTCTACGCCTACATTTTTCTTCTTAAGCATGTTGAAATTCTTCTTATTGAAAATCTAGTGCCTCAATGCTCCACTATTCACATACCACCCCACACCAAAAATGGTGTTTGTAGAAAGCAAGACACCATGGAGAAGGTTGTCTCAAGCCTAGATGAAAGCTCTTCATTGTTGAAGCTTATGCATTCCATGTAAACTACTTTTGCTACTACTTGCCCTTCCCCTTCTATTCATGACACTATGAAGCATAGTGGCAATTATGGCATTTGATACACTTAATATGGCTCAAATCTTTCTTGCCCTAATGAGAAGAACCACAATCCTCCTCTTTCTGACCCTTCTCAAGTCCTTTCTTACCACCTTTCCTCATTTTCCTAATGAAGGCTAGATTCTACCTCTCTTCCAATCTATCGCAGTAATCTCCAATCCAATCTATTGGATGAAATCATCCCAAAGCTTCTCAATAGTGGGAAGCTTCTCACGAGCACAAACACCCAAAACAAATAGATCCTAGAATGGATAGAACCCATTTCAATTTAAGGGCACCAACTCATCATCCTCCACCTTAACCCCTATAGCAACAAGTTGATCTAGAAGCTCAATGGTCTGCATAAGGTGGCTAGCCATTGTGTCTGCATCACTCATGTATGTGGCATTGAACTTATTCTTTAGTAACATCTTGCACAAATTGTTCATGCTCTAATACAAAGGGGTCAAGGCATCATACATCTCCTTCAATGTCGTCTTCTTTGTGTTGTGAGGGATCAAATACTGCTTCACTAAATCTAGGTTGATTCACTTCGCCCTAGCCAACTTTTTGTCATGTTCAACCAATTGAACAAGATCAATAGGAGATGCAACCTTTGTCTCCACGAAAATCCAAAAGATCAACCTCCAATAGAATTTGCAATCTGCACCTCCAAGGTGTAAATTTCGAAGCACCCTCTCAACAATCACACAATATGAGGTCAAGAGAAAAAATACTACTAGGTCCAAGAGCATGCTAAAACCAAACAGATCAACCAAGAATAACTACGACCAGCAACCTATCACAAGTGCATAGGCATCCCACCCTACAACCTCTCAAAAGTTTGAATCACTTCAATCACTGAAGCAAGGGCATCACATCCACTAAATTTCTCCAATAACTCTCTCATAGGTAGCAACACATTCCATACACAGATCTAGAAGACTTCAAATTGTCATCATCTAATAACATGTTAAATTTTCAAACCATGGTAAGCAGATTATACACTGAGAAAACTAACCCCAACTGCAAAATATCTTAAAACAAAAAACTCAAACCAAAACAGCAGATCTGAGTACTCTAATCTAGAAACACGCACTACAGAAAATATGAACAGAAAATATTCACAAATCTGATACCTCAATACTACATGAATCTTCTATTAAAAATGAAAAGTATTACATTGCAATAGCTCAACACTCAAATATGCTCTCTCTATTTGTTTCAGTGGTGTGCCCTAGGTTGCTTTTATAGAACATGAGAACTCTAGGATTTACAATGAAAAATCCCCATCTCAGTGGACTGCCTAGGCTAGGAGAAAACTAGAGCAGAAAAGCACCTTGTTCTAAAATGAAAACAGCAACTTCTCATAGAATTTAGAATTCAATCTAAATATAAGAAAAGCAAGCATTGTCATGCTAAAAGATAAACAAAATGCACCTGCTCAAAAATAATAAAGAAAAAAAGAAAACAAACTGATTGCTGCCATGAAATGAGTGTGCCCTGCTGAAGGACAATGGCAGCCAACCAATATGCACATAAAACTAACGAATAATGCATAGTCTATATTTGTAAACATAAGATATAGCATAAGATAAATGACTGTTTAGAAATCACATAGGGAAGCACATTAAGTAATTACAAATTTATGAGGTTAATCATTAAAAATGGGAGAGAGAAAACAAATCCTTACTTTTGTTGGGTCTTGCAAATCTTTGAAAGCCTGATTCAATCTTGTGAAAACTTGGTGTGCTTCAGGATGGGAGCACTCATCTGGATGTACAAGAAAAGATAGCTTCCAATACCTATCACATGAGAAAAACATTTCAACAATGCAGTTCTTGTAATAAAATATCACCTTCTGTAAAATGGCACACAATAAATATAAGGAAAAATCAATAGTTAATGATAAGACAAGTATCCATCACATTTAATTCATGCAAGGAATCAGATCAGACTACAGAATATGCATTAAAATTCATCCCCCAGGCCTATAATGTTCATGATCAGTATTAATTCATGCCAACCCATTTGGTTTAGCCAAATTAAGATGGTAGCCCAGAACCTATTCATCCCATTCAATATAAATACATAATAGATATTAAAAAGAGTTGTTTCTCAAGAAAAGAGAGCTCAGTCACATAACCACATTCATCAGTGAGCAGAAGAGGTATTTTTATGTCAATAATCAACTGTAGACACAGAATGTGCATATTAAAAATCATTCCCCAGGCGTCAGTATTAATACATGCATCAAATCATGTAGTTTGGTCACATTGAAAAGCTATCCCACCATGCATGCATGCCACTCAATATGAATACTTCCAATAGATGTTCAAAATGGTTATCACTTGTGAAAAATGATCTGTCAGAACCTCTAATTAACAGCCAGCAGAAGAGGCTTTTCTGTGTCAATGAATGACTCTTAACAAGAAATCAGACCATCCCACTGGATATGTATGTTAAAATTCATCCCCAAAGGCTTTAAGGACTATGATCAGTATATATATGTCTGTTGGAGACAATGAGCCAAACCCAAACCATAATAAGGAGCTTACAGAAAAAGCCTTGGTCACAAAGGGGACTGGTAGCTTAATGTAGAGCAACCAAGCATGTACATGGGAGGTCCTAGGTTCAATTCCTAGATGGTCCATGGATAATAACACAGTATCAAAGCCAGACTTGAAGCAATGAGCACCAAAGTGCGACTCAAGTGGGGATGTCAAAAACAATGAGCCACACAACCATAATAAAGAACCTACCAAGTTCAGCTGGTCCATGGGAAATAACAATATCAAATCATTAAGTTATGACTACCACCAATAAATTCAACTCAATTTGAGTATCCTAATTAATATTGAAAAAGGTTATTTTTCAAGTAAAAAATGCTTTGTCAGATCCCCTACTTCATTAGTTAGCAGAAGACGCTACTTCTGTGTCAACAAACTCCAAACGACTCGCACTTTTCTAGACTTTACACTTGAATATTGCCTTAAATGATTGGCAGTGTCTATTTAAGATGATGAAACATGGAGCAGGAGTGTTGACTGCCAACCATACCAACATCATCCTTCCCATATCATGGAAGTGTAATGTTTCCACTGAGTTCCAAACTCCTTGTACCCATCACAGCTTGTAACCTTCAACAATGTCTCTAGATTGTTTGCTGCCTCCAACTTGTGACTCTACAGCCTGCTTACAATGAAGCAAAAAGGTTTGCTGAAGAAGGGACAAAGCATAATTTGCAACTTCCTAGCTTAACCTTTGATCAACTAATGTGTCCTAAGCAAAAAAGCTAGACTGAATTTTTTTTTTAAATTGACATTTATAATTTCTCATATGACTCCCAGCATGCCTTGAGGCCCGTGTATTGGTTATATGAGAAAGAAGAATAAAATATTTTAGCTATGTTCCACCAAGATTCTCAGTGTTGATGTTATTTGAGCATGTTATCACAGAATCTAGCGTCACGTTCCACGAGATAACCCCCTACGAAACTTGTCCGTTTCCTAGGATTACGTGAAGTTCAAGTACGCATAACGGAGTGATTTTCAAGCCACCTCGAAATGCGTTCTCAACTCTCGAATAGTCAATTCGAGCATTCCCCCTTGTTCGCCTCGCAAAGACCTTCGAAACGAGATCTTTCGCGACGTTTCACTGTTAGTACTTTGCAAATTACGGAAGATGCAGTAGCACTGAAAAAGTGCGCTCCTGCAGGGAAAATCCAAAAATTTGGCTGTCTGGAAATGTAAGGGCGCTAAAATTTAGCGCCCCTACATGCAGTGAATTTCCAAAAAATGCAAGGGCGCTAAATTTTAGCGCCATTACATTTTCTTTCGACACTTAACCTTTTTTTTATGCCTCTGGCACGTTTCTTCACAATTTCGCGTTTTTCGTCAATCGTGCCACTTTTCGTGCCTAAATTTATTGCACGACTTGAGTTAGGTTTTTAATTTTCATTTGCAAGTTAAGTGAATGAATTCGCCACTTTTGTTGTTTATATTTTATTTCTTTTGTCTCTCTCTTGCTGGGCGAATTACACTTGAACTGCAAATTCGCGTTTTGGAAGGTTTCCGCCATTCATCTCTTCAGCAAGATTTGCGTTTTGCCCTGGTAAGACTTTCTTTTGGTTCTTTGTATTTTCATTTGTATATGTTCATGTCTTTCATACGCGTTTTGGTTTCTTACATTCGCGTTTTTTTCATTACGTTTGTTTTTTGTTCTTTCCATTCGCGTCCTTCTTCTCCTTCATACGCGTTGGAACCCTCATTCATTATGCACCTTTCTCCTCTGTGCGTGTTCATTTCGATGCTCATTCCTTCTTCTTACCCTACCCATACGCGTTTCTTCTCTTGTCTTTCATACGCGTTTCTTCCTACCTTTCTCCTCTGCGCGCAATATCACTTGAGAATTTCTATCCACCCGCCATGCTTGTGTTAAGGTATCTTTGTTAGAAGTTCTTCATTCGTTTTGGCAAACATTGGAAAGATTCGCCATTGTAAAAAAGAATTCCTTTGACCTTTGAATGAAAATGTAATGGAATGGAGATGGTTTCGAATGACATTTCAAAGTTAACCAAACATTGCCTTTGCTGAAGCTTGAGCGCCTTCGCCATTCCTCATTGCATTTACATCTTCAAGAAACGCCAGAATTGCAAAAGCGCTAAATTTCCGCGCTATGACATTTTGAAGATACCTCAAAACTGCCTAACACTGTAAGATGTAAGGGCGCTAAAATTTAGCGCCCTTGCATCAAAGTCATCTTTCTCAAAAGCTAAAGCGCTGAATTTTAGCGCTATGACATCTTGAGAATGTCAGAAATTTGCCTAACACTGAAAGTGTAAGGGCGCTAAAATTTAGTGCCCTTACACCAAAAGCAATTTTCTCAGAATGTAAGGGCGCTGAATTTTAGCGCCCTTACACTTTTTGCAGGCTTTTCCCAAGACCTTTCCAAATGAACTTCATTTTTGACCAGTGCATCCCTGAGCTTCATTTTTCCGCATTCATGCATCGTTTTGTGTGCCTCGCCATCCGCTCCATGCTTTTCCCACCCTCGTGCTCATTTCATGCTTTCCCATGTTTCCTAACAATTGGTGCGATTGCGGCTAGGCAATTCGCGATCTACTCTCGAGGAGATCGTCAAGTCAAAGAGTGCTTTCGGTGTTCGATTTCTTTTGATGGTACGCTCTG
>VDFB02077978.1:0-66518 GCA_007258455.2 Sequoia sempervirens
TTATTATCATTGTGTTTGACCTCATGAGAATGCTTCAGAGTAAAGTACACCTTACAAATCCACCTACACCAGGAGAATCATTCAATCTCTCAAAATTTTACTGTTATTCTAGACTGATTATCAAATTGGATATGTCCAAAGCCTTTAATAAGTTGACTTGGCAACTTCTATACTGCATATACCTCTTGTCAACTTCAACCAGGGGAGTACTAATTGTATAATGAATTATCTTCTTTTTCAATTCGATTAATCATCCCCCATAGGGTCTTCTTCATAAATTAGGGGATTAAGTTAAAGAGACCCATTATCATGATTTTTTTCCATCAAAATGGTAGAGGCCCTTAGTGTAGAACTTATACTAGCCAGTATGTTACAAAAATTTACATGACTTCCAATTCTATCAACACAAGCCAGTACATAGTGTTTGCAAATGTTACCTGACTTACAAGATAGATGAGTTTCTAGAGGAGATGCAAATAAACACAACTTTTCAATTTGTTTCAGTGTACAGTGTGGAATATCTAAAATTTATTGTTAATTATGAATCTGACATTGACATATATCATTGAACTAAGATTGATACTACTATTTTGATTCATTGGCGATAATTATTGGATCAGTGTGAAAAATCTAGAGATTTGTGTTTGACTGCAAAGACTTATCTCTTGTGATTTATCAACAAATTATTATTTCTATTCGTGGGCTTCTTACACAAGACAATATATTTATGCATTTCTTGTAGAGTCTATTCTAATTGATCATAATAAAAGAACTTCTAATTTTGAAAATAATATAACATAGAACCAAATAGCAGTGAAAATCCCAAACAAAGATTGTCAAGAGTGTATCTCATTTAGTTTTTATTTAATCTTTCTCTTTATGTCTACAATTTCTTGAAGTTTTTTTGATCCAAATAATTTAACGTTGATGGATATGTAACACATTTAGTTCATTCATGCCCTAGTTCATCATATTTGGCAGAGAGCATGCCCATCTAGAGATGACCTTAGAATTTGGTTGACTTATCCAGAGATAGTGATGTTGACTTATCCAGAGATGGTCAATAAATGTCTCAAAGTATTGCTTTCATTCATATCCATGTCTGAGAAACCGAACTAGTGTGCAAATATAAATCTATACCATAAGAATCAACTAGCAAATAATTGATGTTTAGAATTTAGTTGTGTTGATCTTCTAATATTTGAACCTCAATATAGATAGAAAGTGTTTAGTAACATTTTTAGGGAATGTGCTAAATTGTGAGGATTCTGTTCTCCTCAATTAGAGCCCTAACCAAACCAATTCCATGACATAGGAATAATGATTAGAACATGATGATATATGTTATGAGAAAATTTTATTACATTTCTCTCAATGAAAATGTTCTTTTGATAAATCCTCATTGTCCTAATAATCTTTGATCATTTTAAATGCTTAAATGATTTTTTTTAAGTAAAATACAACATGCAAATCAAGATAAACATGCATTAGGTAAGCTCACAATGATTAGTGGGAGGGTGCTGTCAAGATTTAAATTGAATTTAAATTTTAAATGTGTAGGCTTGATAATTACTACGTCAAGTTTGCACTAGTAGATCTTATGCAAGGGAGGGTAATGTCATGAGATTAATTCACACAAGAATATCCCACTTGTAGACTTGTTATTGAACAAAGGACAATCTATTCAAAGTTTACCAAAAATAGTAATGAAAAAGGGCATGAATATATATTTTTTCTCTACGATTGATGTGCATGTGAACTTCTATTATGGTGTATGTTAAAGTAAACAAGATATCAATGAGGAAACTACTTAAGTAATTTTAAATACTAAAAGATATAGATTTACTTAAAATATATATAGTTTACAATTATATTCTCCTTCCAATAGTAACTCCACCAAAAGCATACAAAATTTAAAAAATATGTAATGAATAACATATATCAAACATTTAAAATAAATATGAGAATTTTTTGTTTAGTTGTGTATTTGTATCAATATATATATATATATATATATATATATATATTATTACTAAATTCTAGATAGATTCTTATTTTCTCACTATTTGGAGATCATTATTTAGTTCCTTTTTTTTTCCCTCAATTTCCTTATATAATATTACACCTCTTTCAATGCAAAAGAGTCCATATCTAATCCCTTGCTCAACCTAGATTTCATAGGCTTTTCCCAATGACTTATATTTGTTAAACCTTTCAATCACACAATTATCAATACATAATATCTCTAAATCATCAAAAACCAAAGGTCCATCTAATGCATGTGTTAAAATATTTAAATTATTTTTAATATAAGAAGTTAATATTTGCTAAAAAATTTAATTGATAGGATCTTGCTAAAAAAATTCTCTGCTATCAATTGAAAAATAGGATTCCAATGTTACCAACTCAAGGTCCCTATTCCAGGTTGTGCAAAAAAAAGAGCCTTTGATGGAAGGAGATCAAAGAATTTCTTCAATAAGATTTTATCTCCACCTAATCTCAATTGCATGAGTCCTTGAATGAGGAGTTGGTGAGATTCAAGCATAATTTGAGAATATTGTAAATTAAGAAGATTCATGGTTTAAAAGTTAGGGCTAAAATAAATTGGCTAAAAATGGAGATAAAGGCTTTGATTTCTTCTTTAATTATATAAAGGAGAAAAATGCTAGGGAAGAAATTGGATCAATCTAGGTGAATAATCAACATATAAATGGTCTTTCTTTGGTTATAAATGAATTTCAATCTTTCTATTAAAATATTTTCTTTGTTGAAGATAGCAATGTGGACTATAAAAGATCCCAAGATCATTGTGCACAAATCATCCCTAGGAAAATCAAAGAGGAAGACAATGATTGGCCTACTAGAGATATCTCTAAATATGAGATTGTAAAGGATATTAGAATATATAAAAAGGATAAATCTCCAAAGTATAGATGGGCTTGCTACAATTTTATTAAAAAAGGTTAACTAGATTAGGGTTGGGGTTAAGGTTCAATTAGGATAAGAATTAGTGTTAGGGTTGGGGTTAAGCTTCAATTAGGATAAGAATTAGTGTTAGGGTTAGGATTAGAGTTCAACTATAGTTCAAAGTTACGGTTATGGTACAATTAGGACTACTGTTCAATAAGTGTTCCCTTAGGGTTATGATTAGAGTTATGAATCTACAATTAGGGTTCAATTAGGGTTATGATTAGAGTTATGAATCTACAATTAGGGTTCAATTAATGTTCACTTAGGGTTTCTTTCTTGGGAGAAGTTTATTGTATGGTACAAGTGTATTTTATAAAATTAATATGTCAAGAATTAGTTGTAGATAATACTACATGTGATTTTTCATATGGTATTAAATTGTAGATTAAAATTGATAATAGATTTCCTTTCTTCTTTTGCATTGTAAGCTACCATAATATATGGCCTTAAAATCCTATTCATATTTTGAGTTTTTCTAAACTATACAACACTACATCCAACAAATAAATTTGTTATGCATTTCCAAGCACAAATCAACATAGAATTCTTAATGCGTTACTCAGGTTAATTCTTTATTGCAATAAATAAATACACGCTAATATATATATTATGGATTTGAGGGAAAATATTAAAATATTTATATATATAGAAAAATTTAAATGCAAGGGATTCAAGTACATACCTTTGCTTTTGTTAATGTTGATGAAGATACAAATGTTGATGAAGTGCCAAATTTGATGACATGGTCTTCCTAAAAAACTGGAATATCTTTGCTCTATGTGGCGCAAAATTTTCTCACAAAACCATAACTAACTCTACCTCAAATTTTGTGACTTTGGACCTATTTTGCATCAATAAATATGAGCTTTGACACATGCCTCCTAATCTAGCATACAATATGTACTTAAATGCTCAAAATAGTTGGGAGTGTTGAGATTGGTGGATCTTTGGGAAGGATCAATCACTTCCTACTAATATCTATAGATAAAGGTAAAGATCTCGAATAAAACAAAAGGATGCATCTCGTCGAATAAAGATCGTCGACATCATCTCGTAAAGTCGAGACTCTCTCTCCTCTCTCTCTCCTCTCTCTCTCCTCTCCGCCATGCCTCTCCTCGAAGAAGAGAGAGAGAGAGAGAGAGAGAGAGATGGAGACAGGAGATCTCAGAAGTAGAAATTATTTTATTTTTGAAAAATATGTAATTTTAAACCATTTTCCTATATTTGAGTATTAAGATTTTTACATCTTTTAACAATTCAATATATAATACAAATAAATTATAGTTAATAATTTAATTAACTGCTTATACCTATATTAATTAATAATATATGTAAGACACACCAAGAGTTATCTTTATCAAGATGCCTGTTGACTTTAAAAAATGCTTACATTTTCATGAATGTGAATTAGGAAAGCAATCAATTTGATTTCATTATTTGTTGTGTCATTGTTTATCTCAGATTTATATATAAAGGGTACCACATTGAAATTTGAAATCATACCAACTTGTCTATAACAAAAATCAACCAAGAACAATAAATTTAAAAGCAAAAATGTTCATCAATCATTAGATTTAGTATTGACAACATCAAAGAAGTATATCATGACAAAATGGCATTAACACTAACCCTTGTTGAAAACTGAAGATCAGATTTAATGCACAGAGAATTAATTCAAATCAGATAATAACACAGTAGATACCCTGGGAAAACCCTCCACTTGAGGGAGAAAAACCCAACAACAAAGATCCTCTTGTATATATAATAATGGCAACAATTATCTTTACAATGAGGCCAATCACAAGGCCAATATCCAGCATCAACTCTAGATGCAATAACAAATGATAATTTGCTCTTCCTTGTGATCTAAATCTGCACTTAGAGAGATTCACAATCTGCTCTTGAAGGAATTCACACTTGAATGAAGGAATAATTCGAGCTTGCTTGATTGTGTAACAAGGAGAGAAGTGGTCTCTTATAAATACATGGCTATAAGAGATCTCACAATGTCGGCCTCAACATAAATTACAATTTGAATAAGTCGGCCAAGATACAATAATCAATGAATATAATTTACAAAGAAGATCAGCCCAGAATAAATATATTATTTACAAAGAGATGCGCCCATACTCATTTATTCTCACATATAAATAAATAGCCAATAGGCTGCATTTATTTATGACTTTACTCGAGGCTGGAAGGATGAACCCGAAGCTGCTCAGTATCATTAACAACCCTAACCCTTACATAAATAAATAAATAAAAGATAAAAGATAAATAAAAAATGATCACAAAGATTCAAATAAATAAATCAAAAATGAAAATAAATAAAAACATTAAATAAATAAATAAAAAGATTCAAGATAAATTAGAGATTTGATCACACATAAAACAATCAAAAAGAAAAAACAAAGATATAAAATATAATTCAATAAGAAATACTAAATAAAATAAACCTAACAAAGATTTGAATACATGAGGTTAAATTAGGATTTTGTATAGGGTTTAATTACGCTTAGGGTTTAATTAAACTATTCTTCATGCTAACCCTAACCCTAATTTTGATGCAAACCCAAACCCTTATCTTAATGTTAACCATATTTATAACCCTAACTATATCTCTTAACCATAACCATAAGCTTAACTATATCTCTAACCCTAACCCTAACCTAAACCCTAAACCTAACTATATCTCTTAACCCCAAGCTAACCATAATCCTAACCCTAAACTTGATCGAGAACACAACTATAATGCTAATCCTGATAACACCTTAACCCCAATTATTACCCCAAACCTAACTATAACTATTAACCCTAAACTTGACAACAAACCTAAATGTAACCTTAATCTTAATGCTAACCCTAACCCTATTTTTGATGTGAACCCTGACCCTCATCATAATGTTAACCGTATTTCTAACCCTAACTATATCTGTAGCCCTAATCCTAACCTAAACCCTAAGCCTAACTATATCTCTTAACCCCAACCTAACCATAATCCTAAACCTAAACTTGATCCAAAACATAACTATAACCCTAATCGCGATGACGCCTTACGGTATTGCCCCAGCCTAGCTATGTATGTCGGCTTTCAAGCGTGCAGGCAGCTGGCGGCTTTCATTACCAAGCACTGGCCGAGCGTTAATCCTAAGCATGGGTAACTGCTTTGTTTGATTGCAAACCATATACGTATTATAATGTTAACCTAGGGGCTGTCTCCATTACCTTATTGCTCCTAGCCTAACCTAACTATATCTCTGGGCCAACCCTAACCTTAGCTATATCTTATGGCTTGGGCTATATTCTACAACTTCAAAATATTCATGATATAATATTTTTTTATTATACTATTATAAATATACTAAGATATATTTATATATTTTAACTTAACATTTAAATATTAGAGTATATATATTACATTTTCTACAATTGAATTACAAATGTTATACTATCATATTATATTATATTAATTATTATAATAATTTAATATAAAATAGATAAATAAAATAATTTATTTAAGATATTACATGTATGTAACCTAACCTAATTTTAATGCCAAGCCTTGTCTCTCATGTGAGTATTATTAACTCTATAACAGTAACCTAACTGTTTATTAGCTCTAGCCCTAACCTAAGCATGTCTCTAAGACTAATCCTAACTAATTGGAATATGATTAGGGTTAGGGTTCAATTCAAGTTAGGATTCTAGGATTAGAAGGGTTGGGCTTGGAAACTTAGGATTGGGGTTAGGATTGTGTTAAGGTTGGGGTTAGGAGTTAGAGATAGGGATAGGATTGTGATTAGGGTTATGGTTATGGTTAGGTCCTAATCCTAATCTTAATATTAATCCTAACCCTAACCTTAATCCTAACCCTAACACTAACCCTAACCATAACCCTCACCCTAACCTTAACCCTAACCCTAAAACTAACCCTAACCCTAATCCCTATTTGTAATGATAACCCTAACCCTAATCCTAATCCTAACACTAATCCTATTCATGATGATAAGCCTATTGGTGATGATAACTCTAACCCTAATCCTAACCCTAACCCTAGCCATAATCCTAACCCTAATCTTATTCATGATGAAGAACCTAACCATAACCATAACCCTAACCCTTACACTAACCCTAACCTTGACCTTATTCGTGATGATAAACCTATTCATGATGATAACCCCAATCCTAATCCCAATTTTAACTCTAACACTAACCAAATTACTATATTTATCATTTATAAACATATCCCTAACCATAATCATAACCCTAACCCTAACCCTAATCCCTATTTGTGATGATAAACCTATTCAAGATTATAACCTAGCCTATTTAGGTGATAAAGCCTAGCCTAGCCCTAAGCCTAGCCCTGGCCTAGCACTAACCTAGCCTAATCCTGTTCATGGTGATGGCCTAGCTCTAGCCATGGCCATGCAGCCATGGCCGGCCTGGCCTCAAAGGCTAGCCCTGGCCTAGTCTATTCATGGAGTGATGGCCTAGCCCTAGTCTTGTTTGTGATGTGTCCCTGTTAGTGATGAGAGACCTGATAAGGTGATAGCCCTAGCTATGGCAAAAGCCTAGCCTGGCCCAACCATAGGCCTTGCACTAGCCCTAGCCTGGCCCTGTTTGATAAAAGCGATGAAGCCTGCTTGGCCATTGATGCCCCAACCTAAATACATTTGGTATTTTCTAACAAAATTACTATATTTATCATTTTATAAACATATCCTATGCATAATCCTAACCCTAACACTAACCCTAACCCTAACAATAATCCTAACCTTAACCCTAACCCTAACCCTAATCCCTATTTGTGATGATAAACCTATTCAAGATTATAACCCTAACCCTAGCCTTAATCCTAACTCTAACCCTAATCCTTTTCATGATGATAAACCTATTCATGATGATAAAACTAACCCTAATTCTAACCCTAATCCTAACCCTAACACTAACCCTAACCCTAATCCTATTCGTGATGATAAACCTTTGCATGATGATAACTCTAACTCTAACCATAACCATATCCATAACCCTAACCCTAACCCTAACCCTAAAACTAACCTTAACTCTAATCCCTATTCGTGATGATAACCCTAACCCTAATCCTATTCATGATGATAAGCCTATTAGTGATGATAACCCTAACCCTAATCCTAACACTAACCCTAAACCTAATCTTATTTGTGATGATAATCCTTTTCATGATGAAGAACCTAATCATGATGATAACCCTAACCGTAACCATAACCCTAACCCTAACCCTAACTCTAACCCTATTCATCATGATAAACCTATTCACGATGATAACCCCAACCCTAATCCCAATTTTAACTCTAAACCTAACCAAATTACTATATTTATCATTTATAAACATATCCCTAACCATAATCATAACCCTAACCCTAACCCTAACCATAATCCTAACCCTTACCCTATCGCTAACCTTAACCCTAATCCTTATTTGTGATGGTAAATCTATTCAAGATTATAACCCTAACCCTAGCCTTAATCCTAACCCTAACCTAGTCATGCGTGATAATAGGCAGCCTGAATTCTGGCCTAGTCTAACCCTAGCCCCAGTCTGTGTGATGATAGGCCTGTGAGTGGTAGCCCTAACTCTAAACATAACCCTAGCCTAACCCTAGCCCTGATATAGCCTAAAGGCTAGCCTGATCACAGTGCATGATGATAACCTAACCCTAATCCTATTAATGATTATAAGCCTATTGGTGATGATAACCCAAACCCTAATCTTATTCGTGATGAAGAACTTCATTATGATGATAACCCTAACTGTAACCATAACTATAACCATAACCCTAACCCTTGTACTAACCCTAACCCTAACCCTAACCTTGACCCTATTCGTGATGATAAACCTATTCGTAATAATAACCCCAACCCTAATCCCAATTTTAACTCTAACCCTAACCAAATTACTATATTTATCATTAATAAACATATCCCTAACCATAATCATAACCCTAACCCTAACCCTAACCATAATCCTAACCCTAACCCTAACCCTAATCCCTATTTGTGATGATAAACCTATTCAAGATTAGATAATATCATCTTAGCTTGAAATGTTGGTACTGTTATAAAACATGCGGTCTTCATAAGTTTAAAACCCTTTACAAAATAACCCAAACCTAAATTGCCATAGTATTCACAAAAGTTCTTTCAATTTCTTGCTCTGCAACTTTACCTAGACTTGACTACAAAAAATATCTAACTTTCCAGCCCTAATTTCTGGCCTTGAAATCCTTTTTATAGAAAACGAAGGAGAAACAAGCATTGGGCCAGAAATTACACATGTCATTGATCAATTGGACCGCTACATCCCATTTCAAAACTGAAAACACAACCACCAAACCCCAGAGCATCTTTCTATTGATTCCACTCATTGCAAAATAACCACAACATCTGTTACTCCTCGAAAACTGCACCCAAAACTGCCATGGAGCAAAACCAAAATTCAGTTATACATAACTGTTGAGTTGTTAGTTGCCGGTACTATACACCGCTTCACTCCTCCTCAGTTAAGTACTTGTCAACCCAACTTTGATATTCCTCATCCGTTGGCCAATTAAAATCCATCACCTCCTTCATCTTGGTACTATAAGGTGTGAACTTCACTGCAACCTGGTTGGCCTCCCTTTCAAATGATTCCAAAAACATGCTAGTATTAATTATTTTATCCATGCTATTTACCAGCAAGTCATGATTTGAATCATCACAAATTAATTTAATTTGTTCATTAATAACCTCCTCTGCCTTTTCCTGGCATTGCTGCAATGTCTAAACATTTCCACTTGTATCCATTATATCTGGCAGGAAAGTGTCATCCCAATCATCAAAATTTCTTTATTAATTCCCTAATTTTCTTACTTAGATCATCAGGCAAGGCTTGGAATCCCTTCAATGATTTCACAAAAAATTGAGTAGGCTTTAATGATTGGGGCCTATTATTCACATCAAACCTAGAAGCCTTAAACATAATGTCTAAATCAGTGGCCCTATGGATCCATTTTTCAATCAGGGGCAGAATCACCTCCTTGTCTCTGTTAATATTTTGAATTCCCTCCAAGAATAAAGAATACAAAGAATGTACAACTGGCAGCTTAGAATCAACCTTTTCATTTAAATGCCTTATAACAGTGTTTACCACCTCATTGTGCTTGGCCATAGCATTATCCTCACTCGCCCTTAGGGCAGCCTATAATTTTGTAACTTTGTTTATCATCTACTCTTTGGTAGGATCTGTAGAAAGCTCAAACTCTTCTTCAACTGGCCCTGGTGCAGGGCTATCAATAGGTGTTTGAATTGGGGATCTGGGAATAGAAATGATTGGAACAACAGGGGGTAATGACCCTGAAGCAGTAGGTATTGCTCTAGCAGCAGGGGCACTAGAAGATTCTCCCACCTGCCCATATCTCAGCCTATCTACTTTAGATTGCAACTCAACATTTCTTTGCTGTATCCTACTATACTCCCCAATCATTGTGTTATATTTCTCTGTCAAGCTTTTCTTCTCAACCTCATCTCTTTCAGCTATTTTTTGGGCCAATTTGGCCACATTCAATGTTAAGCTTGTGGCCTCTGTTGTTGAGGTTTCAGAGACTTTCTTGATGATGAGCCCACCCCTTAAATTTGGACTGAGATCAGCTACATTTGGTTTTCTTCCCTGAGGTGCTAAAGCCCATATCGCCAAAGTTTCACTCCTCACTAAAGGTAGAGTCTTGTAGTCCTGCCTTGACTTCCTCCTCGCTGCCTTGCATAGGATGCTTTGATTGCATGATAGCATTAAAAGCTATAGTATCAGCAATGTCCCATTCAGGGAGAAGTAGGACACTAGCTTGAGACACAATTTGCCTTCCTTCATTAGGGGTGAGGTTCTTGAACTACTCTATTAGCTCGGTTTTGACCTCATCATCATTTTCCTGATCAGACCTGTCAGGCCTTGTTTCTCTTCTTTCCTTGTATTTGTCTTGATATTCCTAAAGTTTCAACCTCCAGACCAACTGCAAGAACACAGGAGTCTTCACAAAGGCATCATCATCCAGGAATTCCTTGCAGGCCACCATCCTTGCATCCTGAACATTTTGTCCTTTTATATCTATATCAGTCAACACCAATTGTGCTGACTTAGGAGGTAAAGGGGTGCCAACTTGCATGTCTTGATCGGTGACAATTATTTCATCCACCGAAGTGTCTTTTGGTTCCTCAATTCTTTGCCTCTTAGGGCTTGGCTCTGGTGGCGGCTCCATAGGGTCATCTCGAGGTGGTGAATCAAGATCCATAATCTTTATTCCTCCAGGCTTTCTATTCCCTTGGCCAGATTGTGATGAGGCTTTCATTATTTGTTTACCTTTTCTATCTCCAACCTCTTCATCATTGCTATTATCTCTTTTTCTTCTGTATAAGTGCCTATCAATTGGTGGCTGACAAATTGGCCTTTCTTCCATAGGCCTCACCTCCAATCCCAGGATTTTCAAATCTACCTCCAAGTTTATCTTCTTGGTTCTCAGGGTGCTCATGATTTCTCTGAAATTACTCATCAGGAAATCAATTCTTTTGTGAAATGGAGTGAACTCCATTAATGGATCATACATCGGATCCAACTCATGCACTAGGGCCAACAATTTTTCATAGGCAATCCATTTTTCTTTATTCAATTCTTGCCTACCCAAATCAAATTCATTCCTAATCAAATCTTTAGGAAAGTTGAAAACATGGAAAAATTTGCCACCCTTGATTCTTTGTCTAAACAGAGCAAAGAATCCCTTAGGATCATGTTGCCTTACAAATCCATTTCTTCAAATGGTAATCATCAAAAAATTAATCAAAATGAACACACCCACCCTTGGAAAATACAAAATCTGAGACAATAGTATAATCAGGGAACAAAGTCCCTTTTCCTCTTTCTGTCAGGTTATCTTCATGGATGCATCCCAGCTGCCACAAAACCTCTGCAAATCCCATTTTTGATGGTAGATTGTATGGAAGAATATGGGGGGTTCCTTGGAAACCATAAACCCTTAAGATAGTGCTTACAAGGTATGGAATGATGTCACCCTAATTATGACATACTTTTAACTCAGGCCTTCTTGCTTTGGGCTGAAGGAAATCATGCAAATCCTCAAAAATTCTTGGCATATTTACCATTAGTCTAGCCCTGAGCCTAGAAGCAAAGCAGTTGTCAAACTGCACATAGCTAGCATCCCTCTTGTTGTAAGACATATCTGCACTCCAGGCATGTACTGGTAGCCTTTCTCCATTTACCTCTTGTCTCAATTCCATCTTCTCTGAGAAGAATCCGACATTCTCATACAAGAACATATGCATTAACAAAGAGTACCAAAAGAAAGGAACACTAGTGTCCCCCACAAATAAGTTCAACAGACCCTCATGCATTCTTTCAGCAAGGAAAGAAGCATAATCATATACTACAGAGAAATTGGGATGTTGAATCTGAGCCCCCATAAACATATAGGCAATGGGCATCACAGTATTAGGACCGAAACCTAAAATTTGGCAAAGTGAGTAGAAGGTTGCCAAGAAATGATCAGCAAAACAATTTAACCTGAAAGGTTCCTAATCAGTCGGGCTGATATGAATTGTGGAACTGCCCGCCCTGGCTAGATGAGGAGGAAGCAATTTTGATCTGAAAAGAGGTTGAATCTTGGCATACTCTTGTTTCATCTCCTCAAAGTCAATTTGGACAAAGAATGAGCCATTTTCACTGAAATAAAAAACCCTCTGAATTACATCTGCATTTACATTCAGTAAAACCTCACCATCATTATCCCTTATAACCCTTGTGACACCATCATATGTCGCAGCCACTGCCAGGAGGAGGTCAACATCAAGAAACACATTCGGTACTACAAGCTTTCCCATATCATACCTCCAACCATTTGAAAAAGGATGAGGTGCATTTCGCTGGCCATACAATCTTCTAAACAGTTCTAAACCCGTCATTGGTACCCTCGCATCTGCAATGTTGTAGGTTCTATATCTCAACCCTTCACCTAAGGTTGTCCCTCTCATCAAAACCAAACCCCTGTTCCTATCGTTTGTTGACAGGGGAAATTGGTCAAGGAAATCATTATACAGATTCCTTCGCATGTAGTCAATATGGCCAAAATGTTGTTTTGTTGGCGCCATTTTAAACAACTAGGGCTTCTCATAAAATCAAATTGTGAACAGACTAGTGCTACTCAAAATGAAAACACAGTAGAATTTGCAATTTCCCAAAATTCAAGAGAAATAGTAACCCTAAAATCTTAATTCAGAAAAACCTTGATGAACACAACAAAGCTTTTCGCAAGAAACACATTCAGACAGAACAATGATGAAGAAAATAACTCACGTAAATTTGCGTTCTACAGAAAATCAAACTCTTGTCGAAATTGCTTTTGAAAGCTCTATCTCTGGCTCTGGACTGCTTCGAAGATGCTTGAATGCCTTAGTGGTGAAAGTAGTCTGCAATTAAACACTTGAACTTTATGAACATTGCTGTTAGACGTCTCATCCGCCATTAAAGCCTACTTGCATACCGCGCCAACGCCTTCAATTGTATTTGACACAGATTTAAATCTCCGTTGTCAATCTCTTGTTTCAGTCAGATCATTGAACGATCCTCCTTAAAAATGCTAATAATGCCTTCCACATCATCCCCAGGGCCCACCATTATATGCAACGCTAGGAAGATACACATGGCGCTCGCCCGCGATATCGCGATTGCTTGAGTTGGGACTGCGCAATAGCGGGCAACCATTGATCTCTTCGTCGGTGTCCACAATCAAGTAAAACAAGGGAAAATCTTAAGGCCTATTCACTGAGTAGCTTTTTCATCAAGATTAAAACATCGCCGTTGATTATAAACACGTGCACCGCTCAGGCGATTTAGTAACCCACTTGATAACACACTAAAGTTCGATGCATTTATTAAATCATTTTATTTTCTTTTTAGACATCAGCAACCTGGGACACGTGGCACTCGCCCGCGATATCGCGATGGCTCAAGTTGGGATCATGATATGGTAGGGAGCGGTCAGGATGTATTTGCGAGGAGATCAACAACCATCAAATAACCCCTACAAAACATTAAACATTACTTAGGAGAAAAAACTCGAGGAAGGGGATGGGGCTTAGGGCAATGATGGTCGATGACATAAGGTTGTTTTAAAAACATAAGGCACAAACCTGACTCAGAATTTGGTAAATAAAAGGAGGCCAATAATAAAATATTTATCATTTTATTAAAAGGGGCCAAGCCTTAGACGAGTTAATGAGACATAGGTTGTTTTCTTTTTTAAAAACCTTCTCCAAAAAGTAACAATAGAACAGACCCATACCAAAGACAAAAAACCAAGGGTTTATGAAAGCAAAGTAATAACTCCAACCCTAGGCACCACTCGGATAAACAAGACCAGCTAATAATAAAAGAAATCCTGGATGTAAATTTGAGGCTCCATCACAATTCACTGCCTTGTCTATGTTATTGCTTACTATTATGATTTGGTATATTTTTTCCAAGCATCCATAGCTTGTTTGAAAGCACCTGTTTGAGGTTTTTACTTTTTAGCCATAGCATGAAGGCGTTGAACTGTTTGATAAAATGCTTTGGTATACATGTATGAAAAATGTGGTAGCATAGAAAAGGTAGTGAACTATTTGAAAAAATGCTTCAAAAAAATGTGGTCTCATGGTGATGGAATGCCATAACTAATGCCATGACAAGCAAATTTCTATGGATTGTCATGGCATTCCATCACCATGAGACCACATTTCTTTGAGGCATTTTTTGAAACAGTTCACTGCCTTGTCTATGCTATTGCTTACTATTATGCTTTGATAGATTTTTTCCAAGCATCCATAGCTTGTTTAAAAGCACTTGTTTTAGACTTTTAGCCATAGCAGAAGGCAATGAACTCCGTTGATAAAATGCTTTGGTAGACATGTATGAAAAATGCAGATTAGCATAGACAAGGCATGAACTGCTTGAAAAAAATGTCTCAAAGAAATGTAGTCTCATGGTGATGGAATGCCATGATGAATGCCATGACAAGCAAATTACTATGGATTGTCATGGCATTCCATCACTCTGAGACGCATTTCTTAGGCATTTTTCAAAAAATTCACCGCCTTGCCTATGTTATTGCTTACTATTATGCTTTGGTAGATTTTTCCCAAGCATCCATAGCTTGTTCGAAAGCACCTATTTGAGTTTTTACTTTTTAGCCATAGCAGTATGAAAAATGTGGTAGCATAGAAAAGGTAGTGAACTATTTGAAAAAATGCTTCAAAAAAATGTGGTCTCATGGTGATGGAATGCCATAGCGAATGCCATGACAAGCAAATTGCTATGGATTGTCATGGCATTCCATCACCATGAGACCACATTTTTTGAGGCATTTTTTGAAATAGTTCAAGCCTTGTCTATGCTATTGCTTACTATTATGCTTTGATAGATTTTTTCCAAGCATCCATAGCTTGTTTGAAACACTATTTTAGGCTTTTAGGCTTTTAGCCATAGAAGCAAGGCGGAACTATTTGATAAAATGCTTTTGGTAGACATGTATGAAAATGTGGTAGCATAGACAACTCCGTCACCATTGTAGATCAATGTAATCGATATGAATATAACCAACAAATATCTATTTTCTATAATTCATGGATTGAACTCTGTATTTTATATGCTCTCAATGTCTGTATGCTATGGAAATGCCATTAATTTTTTTTAAAAAAGTAGTATGCTATGTGTGATACTTCAACAATGTAATTATATACTGATTACTCTTTCTTTTTACATAATCTAATGTATTCCAATTTTTTCATAGGCTGCCCGACACATCAAAGGCAACAAAGGCAAGACTAGAAAGGCACGGGAAACACAAACTTGGCTCTGGTGGTTATATGAAATTAGCCGCACGAATTTTAAGTATCAACAAATGAAATATTGCATCCAAATTCTAATAAATTGAAAGCAATTTTGGTTTTATCACACCATAGAAGCAAAATTCATGATCTTATGCAAAAATGTAGGGCTCTGAATTCAACAGAGTTCCCATAGAAGAGGACCTGAAGATTGCCTTCCAACAAGGCTATGGAGCCGTGGCTGAACGCCTAAGAGTCTTGATTGGGCAAACACAATCTTCCATTGCATTCGACATGCAGGTAAATAAACTCAATAAAGTTTATTTAAAATTGAATGCTTGTGCAATCTATTCAATATTAATTTCCACCATAAAGTAATTACACGCCTCTTTGTTTTAAACATTCAAGCAATGATAATATATACTACACATGACTTTGGAATGTAGCCTGGTGAGGGTGGAGCAGAACGTGCAGATGAAGGTCATGGTGTGCATCCCAGTACTTTAGAGCATGTAGAGCGTGATCAACATGTTGAGCATGATCAAGCTAGAGAAGATCAGGAATATGATGTGGCCCCGTCAGGTAAAGAGGACCACTCTAAAGTTCTTTTAAACATATTTAATTGCAATTGGTGTATTAATTAATGTAACCTTTTGTGTTTCAACTTTAGAGCATGTAGACCGTGATCAATGTGTTGAGCATGATCAGGCTAGAGAAGATTAGGAACATGATGTGGCCCCATCTGGTAAAGAGGACCACCCTCATGTTCTCTTAAACATATTTATTTTCAATTGGTGTATTAATTAATGTAACCTTTCATGTTTCAATTGCAGATCAGGATTTAGAGGGTATTCAACATGTTGAGCATGAGTCTATAACAAAAGTTCAGGAACATGATGTGGACCCATTAGGTAAAGAGAACCACTCTAATGTTCTTTTAATTAATCAAATACTTGTAACAATAATAATAAAACATATCAGTTTAACATTTCTTTCTTATTGCGCAGATCCCCCCTTGAAGCGGCGTCCACGTCATGAGCAGACGACTATGCATACATTAAGATCACAAGCGAGGGCAGAACAACTAAAGGGGGGATAAATATTGATTTAGAAAACGATACTCCACTTCAGCTTTATGTAGCTTTCAAAAAGAAACAAAAAAGTGATTGTAATCATATCATGACAACCATATTTTGATAATATGTAAAAGCTGAAAGAATGATTATTATATGTTAATGAATGAATGTGAATATGTTAATTAATGAATGTTATATGTTAATGAATGAATGTTATATGTTATTAATGGATGAATGAATGAATGATATATGTTATTAATGGATGAATCAATGATTAATGTTATATGATTGGGTATGGGGAATTGAGAGTGATGTGAGGGGTGAGGGGGGAGGGCCAAATGAGCTTCCACCGTCACGTGGTTGGCCTTGTTAAGTAGAGAATATTAAACTATACTCAAAACAAAGAGAAGCTCAATAAGGTAATGCACTTTTCAATATAAGAAATGCATCGTTTGAAGTATCAAACCAATATGTAGTCTGTATGTATGATCAGTCGTCAGTCTCCGCAATGGTACATTTCCATGAATATTTTTTTTAAAAAAAATTTGCTTCTTCGTCACTCGCAATTTCTATGACAACCACCAACAAATCAACAGAAAGGCTCAACGAAGTTGCTATAGCTGTGATGACGATTTCGTTGTAACTCCCTACCCATTTCGTTGCCCTTCCGATGAACTTTTGGCGTTGTTTGGACGCTATTACTTGCCCATTTCGTCGCACTTTTGATGAACTTTTGGTGTTCTTCCGACGCTACTCCTTGCTAATTTCGTCGCAAAGTTGATGAACTTTTGGCGTTGTTTTGATGCTACTACTTGCCCATTTCATCACACTTTTGATGAATTTTAGTGTTCTTCTAACGCTAGTCCTAGCTAATTTCATCACAAAGTTGACGAACTTTTGGTATTGTTTTGACGCTACTACTTGCCTATTTTGTCGCACATTCGATGAACTTTTGGTGTTCTTTCGATGCTAATACTTGAGTATTTCATCACTATTTTGATGAACGTCCTCTGTTGTTTCCACGCTACTGTTTTCCCATTTCGTCGAATCGACGATGAACTTTTGGTGTAATTCGTCGGTGGATAAACAAAGTTTTCGTTGATATTTTGACAAAATCCTGAGGTATTTCACGATGCCGTCGACCGAAAATTCTTCGCCATTATTTTGACATTTAATTTGTCGTCAGCCTTGTGATGAAAAAATAGCGACGAAAATATTTTTTCCATTGCGTCGCTCTTCCAACAGAGATTTGTCAAACGACTGATGAACGCCCATAAAAAAATGGTGTCAAATCCAGTAGTGATACAAAAAGATGTACAAGTATGTATGAACGTATATGTATCTTGCTACAAAAATGATATACACAAAAAATGATGATGATCCCTTGATTATTGCGATGCGTGGCTCCTGGAGCCCTCTGGCTCTGGTGGATGCTCTGGAAGTTGTGGAAGGGGTTGAACGGTGGTCATGGAGTGTGAACGATGAGAGTGTGATGCAAATAGAGCTACTTGCATCCTTTTGATCTCCCCCTATAAGGAGGATATTGTCAGCTCTACCTACCGCAACTGGTCCTGCAGTCGTTGAACCTCTCTTGAGCTCACAACTGTCAACTACCTATTGAGGTCATCGAGACAGCTCTGAAGGGCATCACGTGTCTGCTTAGTGGCATCAACCCTCCTCACTATCATGTCTCACTTGGCAAGCACCAACTGTTGCTCCACTGATAGTTGGTCATGCTTCCCTCACACGGTCGTTAGCTCTGCAGTAAGTTGTATGATCTTTGCACCTTGCTCCTCATATGCAGTCTGTAAGTGTACAACCGACTTGAAGCTGGTGGCATGTCGCCCCGTGGACACTGGCTGATACACCTCAAAGACTGATCCTTGAATCTGTATAGCAAGGGCGACCTCTGATATACACTGAGCTATGAGCCCAGTCCATCCCTATGCGTCCTCTACAACAACAAAAAAGGAAATGCATTAGTATCACATGGCATATATAAGATACATATATCATAAAATTGGAAGTACAAAACATAAAACAATAAATCACGTATACTTGGATCCCCTGACTGCCATGTCGGGTCAGGGTGAGGGTCAGTGCTAGGACTCGCCCCGCTTGTCTAAATGGCTTCTCCTGGTGCCGCAAGCGACGTAACCACAGTGGAAGATGGTGGTGCTGAAGAAACGGGCGTAGCTGATGGGGGATCTGACCTCCTTCGTCACCTCAGCCTCGATGGCCTCCTAGGGTGCCACCTCCTCCTCCTCCCCAGCCTACTTTCAGCCTCTCCTCCTATATTATGGTGGTAGGGCAGGTAAGTTTCCCTGTGGACTAGGGTCCCCTCTCGGAGCACCCTTGCCGAACATAGGGGAAAGACGATGCCTCTCCCACCACCGCATGAAGTATGCTCCCACACTGACATTATCCCCTACCGATATGGGTGGTAGATCATGGTTGGGCTCATCATCATTAGATGGGACAATATCTGTAATCGTGGGGTGAGGGCGGTCCCCAACCCTCACCGCACTCCTATGGGCCCTAGTATAGGTGGGCACATCCAGTAGTATAGTTTGTGGCCAGCCATGCTATCGCATGACCCGACTCTAGTAGTAGGGTATGGTAAAAAAATCCCTATGTCCAATCAAAAATCAATTTTGTTGTAGGTTCCTTAAATACTTCTTGTCATCCACCCACCTGAAAAAATTGATAAGGTCTCCATCGAACCCTATATGCCGCAAGGGTGTCAAATTGTAGCCACCAAAACTGTAGGTCTTTGAATCTCCACTGGCCCATCTTGTCATACCAGTGGGCCATGGGGACCTGATATGGTTGTCGCTATGGGAAGCTGACCGACCGAGTGCACATGATGTGGGAAAAATCCCACACCTACAAAAGTGTACATGTTATCTAGCTACGGTACTCATAGTGCATGTACTGACCTAGTTCCTGGTAGAGGTGTGCAAGCATTTTGTGTCCCTAGGAAAAGATGGTCTTGTGCTCCACCATCTCTCTAATAGTGTGGACGAGGCCCCTGTGTAGGTGTGAGCCTCACCCGTCAATCGTGATCCAAAAAGTGACGGTCATGACCATAACCCAACAAATCAATGGCATTGTGGTCCTCGCCTGGTCATACTAGTGCGTATAAATGTGGCTTGTGTCGTCACTATCGTCCATCCTCCCTGTGTAGTAGTGGATACCCTTTGATTGCTCCCATGCTGATCATGTGTCATCTAAGTCCACCAACTGTCCATGAATGGGTAGTTTGAGGATGCGATAGACATCCTCGAGAGTAATGGTCATCTCTCCAACTGGTAGTTGGAATGATGGCATAGTGGCATCCCACCTCTCCATGAGGTCCATCAACATCTACTCATGGTATGTCATCTCTAGCATGGTGAACACATGCCAGAGACCGACGCGCTCCAAGAGTGTGACCTCATCCTCGAACAGGCGGTCCCTCTTCTTGTGAACCAACCAGAATGCTCACTCTCCAGGATGCTCCCAAATATCTGGGTACTCCTGCCAAAAGTAAGAAAATTTTGAAAACTATCAACATTTTACATCAAAAATTAAAAAAAATTACTAAGACTTATGCGCGATGCATAGACGTTTGCACGTTATGCATACGTCCCCTGCTGCCATGGTCGCCTCAAAGATGACAATGCTTATCGCGAATGACAATGCGTTTTTGAGATGTAAGTGCATGAAAAAGACACCTGCGCACCTCGTTGATAGGAAAAATCTTAAAAAATGTACAAAAAATCATTAAAAAATGAGAGTTTGTGGCCTACCTAGCCCACCTCGTGGCCCTCAGCGATGTCCTGGCGTAGCTGCTCCAGCCTCGGCTCCTCATACTCTCTCTTGCTAGGAAATTTTCCAACTTTTCTCTCACAAAAGTCAACAATTTGCTCATGGTGAATAGTGAAAATGACCCTTCTAGGGGCCCATCTAGGTATATATAGGCCCCCCCATGGCCTATTTTGTCCCTAGGGTTTGTGGCCTCCTGGTTTCTCCTGAATTTGCCCCACTAAGCTGGGGGAAAACTCAAGATGGGGCATAAGGTTGTCTCTTGATCATATTTTTCTTCCGAATTGATGACTTTTTTCATGATCATTCCTCTCTTTGTGGTAGCTTTCTTCTAATTTTTCAAGGCTGGCCTAAAATTTGAGTTTTGCAGGTTAGGACCTTCAATAGTTTTTGGTGACCGCTTGGATGTTGTTTGTTGAGCTCAGATGCTGGGGGCACAATCAGTTTTGGTTAGCTCAGCTGCGGTAGCCACTATGGTCTCTTTCTATTGACACACAAATCTGTAAAATTTGAAAATTTGGGTGAAAATTTTCTTTTCTACTTTAGTGAGGCTAAATTTTTCAAAATTGAACCCACTAAAGTGGGGGAAAAATGTAATATCGTAGAATTGCACCTAGGGGCAATTCCATATTTTCACATTTATGCCTAGCATTTATGACACCCTAAGACATGAATGACAAAATCCCATGGGTCAGAATTTCATGGTTTTGACTCCATGAGGACAAGTGCTGAGCAACAAAATCCTGGCAACTTGTTTTCCGAGAATATAGGTATTGGACAAATGCGCGACACGCTAGCATCCTATCTGTTTCCCTAGTTCAAAACGTGAAATTTGGAAGGTTAGCCCTTGTGACATGTGTCTTGGCGGTTACATTATGAAAGTAACGACTCTTTACCACCCTTGCAAGCATAAAAATCTCTTTCTGCCTCTCATTTGAAGGTTGGAAGACTAGAAGACATCACACTAAGCTCTCATTCTATTTTGCTACAACTTTGAGACTCCTTCTCCTTTGATAGTAGTGCATTCATAGGTGAAGCCATGCCGGACTAAGGTCCCCCTAGCAGCAGTAGCTCTCAACCAAGCACTCAGCGGTGCATCTGTGTGCTTCGGAGAGGGCCTTAGCCCATGGGTAATGCTCTCTCTTCCTCTCTCACTTTCCTTTTATATGCATTTGTCTACTTTATCATGGTGCGGGTTCTACTCCCGAGCGGGTATTGCTTTCACCACACACTTATTTACTACTTTAGCATTCCTTTCCAACTTGGCTATCCGTGGAGGTAGGAACACCAAAATGGGGTCTGATTGAGGCAGTCCCCTATATATCCACCCAAAAACTTTCTCCTCAATCTTTTGTGTGTAGGTCATGAAAAGGAGCTTGGAGTGTCCAGAAAAAAGGGTAAGCTTTCTCCAAGCATCGTAATATTTCCTTTGGAATTTGGTTTTCTGGTCAATTAAATAACCTCATTTAGATCACTCTTGAGTCTTTAAGTAGGATTTATTTCTGTCTGCCGAGCTCGTGAGTTCTCTATTGCTCAGGATGCCAGTGCATCTTCCAAATGACAGCGCACTACATTGGCGTCCTAGAATGACGCTGATGTCTTCTGGTCGAGAGCTCCCTCTTCTGGGACAAGAAACCTCCAATCCGGTTCTCTTAGGATCTCTGACTATTTCCTTAAAAGTATAATTGGGTTTTGGTTCTTTGTCATTTTACTATTCTAAGGTATATAAGGGAAGTTCATTCCTTGGTGATCTCTTGAGAAAAGAGAGACCCATGTGCAGTGAATTCCTCTTATATCATAGATGGTATGCACAAAAAGAATGTTTTTCTTTATCATGTTCATGATATTTCTTGCGTGAGGAGAAGGAAGAGTAATCAAGCAGGATTTTAAAAGCCGCAAAAATACGCTCTTGCTTAGACAGAGGATGAGGAGCAAGAAGCAACCCTTTCTCTTATGGAGAAAGACTCAACTTCTCATGAGAAGAAGACACAAAGATAGAATACAATGGAGTATGAATCTTTCCAACAGAATGAGGTTGAGAATAATTCATCTCACTCAACCATGGCTTCCATTTAGATTGTCCATTTGAGAAACCAAGCCCCAAATTATGCTTACGGGGTGCGAATTCTATAGGGACCTGAATGCCTTGTTTGTTACACCCCCAACATTTATGCTCATAGCCATATTTAGAGGTAATCCTAAAGCCAAGGCCATAACGTGTTGACAAATCTTGAGAAGGAGGATCCTCATAAAGAGCATTGTCTCAACAATGGGGATTATGCTCCTCTATGGGATCACCATCATCCTTATTAACAAGACTTTCGACACTATCCTCTTTAGCGGAAGCATAATAATCTTCCTCAAAAGGAGGATCAACACTAAGAACATTATAATTTACACTATCCCGTGATACAAAAGAATGATCATTTTTGATGGCGGGTTCAAATGGTGTTATTTGAAGGTCTAAGTGGACTAGATAAACTTTATATTCCCAAATGAAGGAATATGTAAAGTCTAGAGAACCCCAATCATCACCAAGACATACATTCTTTTGAGAAGAGGCAGAAGGAGCAGACTTAATATTTCTTGCTTTAGAAGGATATTCTCCAGGGACATCTATCTCAAGAGTATCCTTTGTAGTAGACACTGTTGGAGTAAACATCGACACATTGGAAGACACTGAAGGGATAAGAGTAGGCACAACCGAATCCTAACCAATATCTACCATCTCACATAAGTGCATAGCATCAGGGTCAGCTTTGAATGTGACTACTTGATTATTGCAAATGAACTTAATAGATTTATGCAAGATAGACAAGATTGCACCCATAGCATGAATCCATGGTCTACCAAGAAGAAGGTTATACAATAGCTTTTCTAACATAACATATACAAGGGTAGGTACAATAATGGGTCCCAACCTCAAAGGCAAGACTATCGTGCCTAGGGCTTGTCGACTGACATTATTGAATCCACAAATGACAATAGAAGAAGCACTAAGGGAAGATGAATCAATATTAATCTTAGGCAATAGATCAATGTTGCATATGTTGAGTGTTGATCTAGCATCAATGAGAGTACGCCTAATGCCGATATTATTAATGTTGACTATAATCATTAGAGGGTCTGCTTGCTTCTATCCTTTCGAAGGCGAGAGTTCTTGCAGATAGAACGTAATATTCAATGAATCTGCATGAATATGAGCTATCAATGCATCAACATCCACCGACCTAGTGGAATAAGGCAAGAGGATCTTTTGCAAGGCTTCCTAAAGCATGCCTTGATAAACTAGAGCAGACTGAAGCAAGTCCCACAGTGAGATCTTATTTGGAGTAACACGAAGCTACTCGACAAGATTATAATCACTGGGTACTTTAGTTGTAGGTTTAGGAGCTTGAAGAAGGCTTGGTTGTTTATCCATACTATTCTTATAAGTATGGGATATCGCTCTATAAGAGCGAGCCATAGAAAGATTAGGAGAGTCACTATCAAATGGAACACCATCAATAGAAAAAACCCTTTTAGGAGAAGGACTAGCTAGATTCATGTAAATGATTGGTCTCTTAGGCCTTTGAGGGGCAATAGAGACATAGATTATATTTACAGAATCATCACAACAAGTAGAATAATTATTTGAAGACATATTCTCAACATCGATCTAGATAGGATCAAATGTGGAAGGAGATTCATCATTTGCTAATGCACCATCTCTAGAAGAGAGTGCATTAGAAAAAAGACGAGATTCATCATTCACCATTGCAACGTCTCTAGAAAAGAGTGCATCGGAATGGGGAGGAGATTCATCATTCACAAAAGCATAATATCTAGAAGAGAGTGCATTAGAATGAAGAGAAGGTAAAGTAACATTAAGAAAAGTATCAATGATTTCATCTTCTTGCAACAAGATATCCTTTGAAGCAAGAGGACTTTTGTGAGAAGGATCAAAGATATCAAGTGACATGGGAAAAGCCAAGTCACCATCACATGCATGAAATGGAATATCATTAACATTTTGAAAAAAAATAGATACTGAACTAATGAAAGAAGATATTAAAATAATTATGATTTTTTTGGTATTTTCTATGTTCCAGTAATTTGCATTTTCAGAGGTCTCCGAAGCTGGATTTGGGATTGAAACTTGCATCAATCCCTAAAATTTAACTTCCAAAGGCACAATATTTTAGGGACTAAACTAGTTCTCTAGGAGACCTTTCCAATGGTGCAAACGGTTCTAAATTTTGAGAACCAAGTCAAAAGTTATGACCCCGCCAAGTAAGGGTAAATAGATTCCTAGTTTTTGAAAGATTTCCCCTTCACATCAGATTCACCAAAATGTAGAGAAGGGGGATTTACTACTCATGAGTTCTCTTCATTTAGAGAGGCTCACGGGGCGAACTTCCCTAAAATACCTCAAGGAATAGAGATGAGAGTTCTAGAATATGAAAGAGCGGGTCACAAAGATTCTCTGGACAACTTGACAGACTCTTAGCCAAAGGATGGCAACGCGGAATACAAATGGTAGCGCGACACGTTGGTGTTATAGAGGCATGTTGACATCTCGTACGAACCAAAAAGCGAGTTTATCATAGAAAATAGCTAAATGACTACTACTTCGATTGCTAAGGACTTTCAGAATACAAGAAAGTAACAAAAAGTGATAGAATTGAAACAAAGTGAAGTAGAAATGATAACGATAGAGACTAAGAGATAGAAAGGATATGCTTATGACCATGTAAGTGATGAAGCCTCCAACACGTGAATTTCTTTAGTACTTGCAAGTGTAATATTCAAAAAAAAAATTGGGGTTGTATAGGGGTTTGCCTCAGTCAAACCCCCATTTTGGTGTTCCCACCTCCATGGACAACCAGATAGAAAGAGAGAAATGAAAAAAATGGACAAAGGATGTGGTGAAAGAAAAACCTGCTTTAGGAGTAGAACCTGCACCACCAAGTAGGAGTGATAAAAGCAATCCCTCCTCAAGGAGAAGAACTTGTATCACAAAGGAGGTGATAAAAGTAATCCTCACTCAAGGAGGAGAACTCGTATCACAATATGTAGATGCAACATATAGCGGATATGGAATCCCAGGATACTCGCAAGTGTTAGATTTGGTTTTGAAACCACCCAAGATCAAAGTGATTGAAGGAAAGCAAGATAAGAACTCAAAGATGAACAAAAATCAACACTCTCCTAGCATTGAACTAGACTCACAATTTGAGCTAGTGTTCTCATTCACATAGGGAGAGGTGAGTGCTTGTTTATATAGAAAAATATAGGCATATAAAACCAAGAGGAATAATAAATCCCCTTAACCCATAATAGGTGGGAGGTTTTACCTACTTGGTAAATGCCAAATACATGGTTATGCCAACTCAGGTAAAGACAACAAATGGTTATGGGGAGGTGGCAAATAAGTCCAAAAGAGGGTGTGACATTCAACTACCCAAAGGTGGGTGTGAATGACACATGTGATTGTATGATTATGCCACATGTCCTCCTCCTAACCATTATAATATAACCTAAGCAAGCTTAATAATGTGTGTAGGAAAAATAAATATTCCCTAACATAAGGAAAATAAAAAACCTACACCAACACCCCCCCTTAAGCGTAGCTTAGGTGGGTGAAGAGACACAAAGATGCAAATATGGGTTTCGGCTACTAGGCCATGTTAGGTACCCATGTACAAAATACTCTCTCACAAATGGAGTAAAGGAGAAAACCTAGTGGGACAAAACTCCTCCCCAAAAGAGAGAAAAGAAAACAAGGTTCAATCTGAAACATAAGATCAAGGGAAACAAAACTACGAAGACATCTAAGAGCTTTCGTATGTTCAAGCATCCATTTTATCTTTTCCTTAGCATCTGTAGGTTCAGCTACCTTGTTTTCAACATATGGAGTATACCCAAGTTGCATTAAGGCATTCCATGCATGTTGATGCCATCTTGCATAATTATAAGGTGTTAGCAAAGGAACCTTAGAATGATCCATGTGTAAAGGAAAAGTAGAGCACAAGTGAACAGATCAAAAACACACACACACAAAGAGATACCCCCCCTTTTTCACTCAATCAAAAATCCCCTCCAATAAAAAATGATTTGGCACTTTATAAATCAGTGTGTTTACAATGCTGGATTTGTTTTCCAAAGTTTTACAAATGTCTAAAATAGACCCAAATGCTGAAAGTACAATAAAATATCAGAATAAGAACCTCAAAATAGCACCAATGTGTAGTGCTCGAAAAAATATTCACTTTCAAAAAAAGAATCACCTCAATACGAGGTCTATGTGAAAGTTACATCCATTTGAAGTTCAAAAAAATGAAGACTATCCTTTAGATCTGCTGATAAAACTAAATTTCTGGAAAACTGGGATTACTTGAGCAAAAAATAATTTCACCATTGTAAAGAGTACAAAATTTTACCCCAAATCAAAAATAATTGTGCTGAAAAATGCTTTCGTATGACCGAGAACGAGCCCTCCGAAGTTCAGGTGCAAAATTGAAAACTTCAATGGTGAAGGGGTCCAAAATTTGAAAAAAAAATCAACCTTTGCTAAATTTGACTAAACCTCTGCTAAATCTGGGACGCCTCCAAAAATAGTTACAATGCCACTAAATTGAAAATACTGCCAAAACTAGAGAATTACCAGATAAAAATAGAACTCTTCCAAATTAGTGGAACTGCCAAAAATGTCGCTAAATGTAGCAAAATTTCAAATCGTGCATGAAGGCCAAGGCAGGTACGTGCAGCTATAGGTACCAAAGTTGCAGATTTTTTGATATTTATATTTGTTGATTTTTGACTTTGAAATTTTTGAAATTTTTAATATAAAAACTTTGTATTTTTTTTAATATTAAAAATTCCAAGTAATAATTTTTTCAAAAAAAAACAAAGAAAGCTCCCAAATGGTGGTACGCTGCAGCATAGTACCTGTTGTACTTTGCAGGTACAGTTGCAATGGGTGGGGTACCCTGTGCAGTGCCTGCGCAGGGGTAAATACCCTTTAATAATTTTTTGACTTTCTAATTTTTTATTTTTTTTCAATAGATTTTTTTTTTCACTACATTTTTTTTGAATAAATAATAATAATTTCTCTCCAAGAAAAATATTTTTAAAAAATAAATCCGTACCGTATTGAACGCAGGTGGGCTGTACGGTTCTGTCTAAAAAAAATTTGCTTCAAAAATCAACTTCTCCGTTTTTGACAATTTGACAGCCAATCTTTAGGTTTTGACACCTTCTGAGCGCGATGGCGAGGTCTGTTTGGGCTGAAAATGCTCTGAAAGATCAGCTACCTTCAAGAACCTCTCTAAAAACCTCTGCTTCAATCCTTTAAAGATCTCACACCCGATGTCCGATTTGGACGAAATAAAAGTCAATTTTGACTTTTTCGGCTGCTCTGAACTCAATGGTGAGCTCAAAATGTCTCCAGGAAGCTCCTAAATACCTGAAAAAAAATGCAATAGAAAAGAACCCTCCTAGAAACTGAAATCTCTATCAAGCGTTTTTGCTTCTCCAAGTCATCATCGGATGCAAGAGAAGAGCATACTTTGCTTTCAATAATGGATTGAACAAAATTTTAACCTACAACTCACAACAGCTTTGATACCATGTTATATTTGGTTGTGAAACCACCCAAGATCAAAGTGACTGAAGGAAAGCAAGATAAGAACTCAAAGATGAACAAAACTCAACACTCTCCTAACATTGAACTAGACTCACAATTTGAGCTAGTGTTCTCATTCACATAGGGAGAGGTGCGTGCTTGTTTATATAGAAAAATATAGGCATATAAAACCAAGAGGAATAATAAATCCCCTTAACCCATAATAGGTGGGAGGTTTTACCTACTTGGTAAATGCCAAATACATGGTTATGCCAGCTTAGGTAAAGACAAAAAATGGTTATGGGGAGGTGGCAAATAAGTCCAAAAGAGGGTGTGACATTCAACTAGCCAAAGGTGAGTGTGAATGACACATGTGATTGTAGGATTATGCCACATGTCCTCCTCCTAACCATTATAATATAACCTAAGCAAGCTTAATAATGTGTGTAGGAAAAATAAATATTCCCTAACATAAGGAAAATAAAAAACCTACACCAACAACAAGCACAAGGAAAGGGAGATAAAATTGCAAGGTTTAAGGAAGCCAAATGTAGAGAGCAACAGAGTTGCAAGAGCCAAGAGTGTTGTAAAAGCCTAAAAGTGTTGTTGTAGCAAGCTATATGGAGTTGTGAAAGCAAAATTTGGAGAGTATAAGACTAAGGAAAAAGCAAGAGAGAAGCTAGAAGTAGAAGAGAGTTGCAAATGAAGTGAAAAGATAACATTTAAGGAAGGAAAATAAGCTTCCTGAGCTATTACAAGGCATCTTGAGCCGTTACCACTGACCAAAGAAGGTGACAAGTGGAAAACATGCATGAAGATAGCTATTTGAGCATTGAAATGTTGTAGGACACTAGCGCAATGCGCAAATGTCCATGCGGCGTGCTAGTGTCTAGACACATCATGCTTCAAGACAACATGAATAGGAAAAGCACAAGGTTCGATGGATAGCACACACACAAAGGTAGCTGCTGAAAAGTGGTGTTGAGCATCCTAAGAAGGGAAAAAGGCTGATGCAGGGGCTAAAATGAGCCTACTCAAGATGCTAAGGGAGTGGACACTAAAGCAGATGCAAGAATGTATGTGAAATTGCAAGGGGTGCAATTTTATGACTATACAAAAGCAAAAGAATTGCATATGAAAAACTAGGTGGAATACACCCACTAGGTTTCATTGTTTGTTGAGTGGATCTCCTAAGGGTGGTGTATGTGATTGTTCCTCTTCTTATCATATTGTAAATAAATTTAACTCATTGAAAAAATGGTGGTGTATGAGATTTTTCCTCTTCTTTTCATACTCTAACTCACTTTAGTTTATTGAACAATCTCCTCATTATGTACATACTAAACTCACATCTATCCCCAAGTGTAAACTCCTTGGTCTTTTTGCTAAAATATATCAAGAAACTCATCATATTCAAACACTTTATCTCCAAAAACTAAGAGATACTAGTCTCACCTTAATTTGTATAGTAGAAATAGGTACTCTCTAACTATATCATGCACAAATAAATTCTAATTATAGTTCCCCAATATCTAAGAGCATCTCTCTCTAAGGTAAAATGTGAACATTATACTCAACATGAATATTATTGTCAAATCATAGTCAATATTCCCATTATATACTTTATGAACTCCTACATAGCATTATGATTTACTATTCTTGATATAACATCATATTTCTACAAATTTAATATTTGCTAAAAAGAAAGTATACCATGCCAAGATCCATGCATTTGATTGAGAATTCACCATGACACAAAATTTCATATGCTTGATACTACAAGACCTTCTATCAAGAAATGACAAATGCACATCACTTTCAAAACTCCCACTAAGAGTGTTCTAGAGCTATCAATGACATAAAGATAAACAACTCAAAGGTAAATTCACAAACACAACCATGTCATGTCAAAGCTCCACTTATGCATGGCATATTTCATGGCATCATTGTCACCATCTTCAATCTATACAATAATATATGTCATAAATAACTATATTCTTGCACAAGCTCCCATTGAATAATGATTAATAGCCTATCATGACATCATATCTATGTCCTCAAAACCAAAAGACTCCCCTTATTCTTGCAATGCCTTCAAAAACACCTTCCCAACCATCCATCTCACTACCTCTAAGCCACTTAACTTACCAATGCTCAATTCTGACCAATGGACAAAAAAAAAAATCTACAACTACATGAAATCTAAACAACCTACAACAAATAATTGAGATTCAAAAAATGGACTAGGAACTCATTGCCACCATTATCATGATAGATATCCCTATTAAACATGTAGGTACATAAACCATGGCACTGATAACCTTGTATCATACATGTCTGGCCTATAAAAAAGGTGATAGAAGTATGGCCATAAACTAAAAAATAAAGCCAAAGTAAACAAAAAAACCTTGTAGATCTTAAAAAAATGTGTAACATGAATCCAAAAAATATGTAGACCCAAAAAATATGCAAATTAAAACCTCCATTGGAAACAATAGAACTAAAGCATCATATAGATTCTTCCCATGGAATGGAAATAAAATCCAAAAATTCTTAGATCAAAAATCTATAACACCAAGACAACCACAAGTCAAGGACTAGAGACTAATGAACAAGCCTTTAACTATGTATAAAGCATCCATGCATATATGAAATTATCACCATTCAAATAACCCTAAAAAAATATGATTTAAAAATAATCTTCTACAAATTTGTAAAAAATGGAAAACATACAAAACCAAATGTGCTAGAGGCATGCATGAAAATTTTCCAATATCTCCATTCAGAAAACCATTTCAAATTACAACTTGAGAAATAATCTTCCACAAATTTATTAAAAAAAAAGATTTTAAACAAAAAAACTTGCAAATACAATTGTGTCAAAAGTGTACATGTAAATTTGTTGGTATTAGCACAGTGTGATGGTTAAGTTGTGTTGTTTTTTTGTTTCCATCAAGGTTCAAACCCCACTAAGGTGTTATTATTGAGTGTTTAATTTGGGGATGAGGTCCCTCGTTTGTGACCTCACTACTTAATATCTCTAGGTCAAAAGAGTTTACCCCTTTAAAAAAAGAGTGTACATGTAAATTTGAATCCATTAACACATCTAAAACACCTAAAAATCTCAAGGTTGTGAGATTCACATTTTAAATGATAAAATATCATAAATTTACAATATGTAAATTCAAAACAACATGAGCCTACAACTTGTATGTAAGTGCATCTAAAAGGACCAAAGTGTGTTTATGAGATCTACGCCACCACTTGACCAACTTCATAACCTTATTTAAGTAATATATCTATTGTATTTACGTAAAATTCATTGTATGACCAACACTTCCAATAAGCTCATCCATCAAGTACATGTAGGGAAAAGAACCAATGGGTTGTCTAGGATTTTTGGGTCAAAATCATTACATTATCAAGTTCTCAACCTCTAGATGACCATTTTTATAGGGGGCTATATAGGATCTCTTGTTGGCTAAATGATTAATTCCACAACCTTCATATGACCAATGACTTATCTTACATGCCCAAACAAGAGCTCCAAGTCACCACATGACCAACTCCAACAATGCAAGAATGAATTCTAAGGAAACTAGTAACATGATGTATAATTCACTTGTCATAATCAAGAAAATTCTACATATTGAGCATAAAATGCTCAAAATTTACTCCATTAAAGCTCTCCACCTCCATTCTAGAAGTGATCTCTAGAAGTATCCCTAAACAAAATCAACTCTAATCAATTCCAACTTAATAGGGATTGATACTTATGAAGCTAACAATCAATCCAAGCTCTAATACCAAGTAGATGGAAATAAAAATAATTTCCTATGTTAATCCTTTTTTTTTAATAAAAAAGGGGGTAAAAACTTTATTGAAATCAAGAAGTTCACAGTACAAAGAGATCAGGGGTCCAATAGGAGCCCAAGAAAAAAACATGAACACTCAGCCCAAACAAAACCAAAACCCTCACAACCATAATCACCTCAATTGGTCAAGTCATCAGAAAGGACCCTCTCTAATTCAAGATGACAATCAGGGGGTAACTACCCCCAACCCTCAATCTTCCAGTCATCCACCTACTCCGAATCCCACTTGGCCAAACAATCATCCACCCTATTCCATTCACGCGAGATGTGGGTAAAAGATACCACCTTCAATGTAGAGCACATCTGTAGAATATGATGAACAACCAAAGCAAGCTGCCAATTAACATCAGTCAAATTTTGCTCGTTCAAAAAATTAACAATAATATGTGAGCTAGATTCATAGATAATATTGTGCCAACCCAAAGCACAAGCACGCTCAATAGCCCAGAGAATCACCAATCCCTCCATAAAGTTGTTAGAATGTTTCCCTTTATGAAAGGAGAAAAAGAAAATAGCCAAACCAGAATAGTCTCTTCCAATTCCACCAATCCCAGTAGGCCCAAGATTAGCCCTAGAGGAACCATCCGTATTAATCTTCAAAGTATCCACCAGCGGAGAAAACCATCTACCAACCCTCTAAACCTTCTTCTTAGCCCGCCTACCTCAATTCTGACACAAGCAGAGCCTGGAGTCAAACCCTGTAGGCCCATTCTATTCACAATCTCATCATCACTCCTTTCTAAAGGATACACCACTTCGCATTTAGCTTCCATTATTTCCTGGATCATACCAAAAATTCTATGCAAAACTTGTTGAGCCATTAGCCTATCGCCATGAAAAATCCTACGATTCCTTTCCAACCAATTTTTCCAGAGAATGAAAGTAGGACCGATGCACCAAATAATTTGAAGGAAAGGAGCCTAGGAGGGAGGTCTACCCATATTACTCCAGAACTCAACAAGGGAAGAGGCATGAATGCAAGGATGTTTCCAAACATCTCACAAAAAATGCCAAATCAACATAGAGAAAGAACAATAAAAAAACAAGTTGGTAGAATCCTCCTCACTACAACTACACAAAACACAAACAAAAGAGCCTTAGAATCCTTGCTTCTAAAGATTGTCCCAAGTCAAACATCTATTCCAAGCCAAAGTCCAAACAAAGCAATTACACTTTGGCCATGAGAAATTATTCCATACATTTTTCCACCAAGGAACCTCCACCCCACCAAACTTATGAGACAACAAAACCTTATACCCACTAGCCACAATGAAAGCACCCTTAGGATCCAAAATCCAAGATAGAATATCCCTATCCCCTAGAGAGCTACATTGTCTACCAACTAAAATATTTTGAAGATCAGCATGGTTCTCCTCTGAGCCAATAGCGGGCCAGTCACAAGGATTCTTCCATTTAGCCACCTCCATTTGCCCACAGGGATAGGAAAACTTAAGATCAATCACCCTTGACCAACCAGCCTCCAAGAAGCGTTGGCAAAGATTCAACAAAGTAGGATACTACAAAAAATGGGAGGAAAACCATCCCAAGAATTAGACCAAAAGAGAGCCTCAACCCCCCTATTATATATCTAAAACAATCCCTCCTTGATCAGCTACCTTTCTTAAGAGTACCCCAAATCACAAAACCTTTCCCAACTAGAGGGTAGCGGGGAATCTCCTCCTTCGAAACCCCCAGAAGGTACTTGTGAGTTAAAATCCTGGCCCAAATATGATCTTGTTCTAAACACCACCTCTAATAAAGCTTTGAAACCATTTCCACTCCAACCAAAGATGATTGCCTCAATCCCAGACCCCATAATTGCTTTGGACTACATACAGTATCCTACTTCACAAGGCTCCACTTAGAAGAAGACAAACTACCAGCCCATAAGAATTGTCTAGCCAAAGAATCTAGATCCTTAACAAACCCCACCGGAGCCAAGTGGAGCATACACCTATAGATGGGAAGAGCTTGCACCACATATTTAAGTAGTTGAACATGCCCAACAAAAGACAACTGTCTATGAGTCCAATGATTAACCTTCACACATAACTTGTCTAAAATATTCTGCCAAGAACCCCTAGAAAGAAATCCAGAAGAAATAGGAATGCCAAGATATGTTAAAGGGAGAGAACCAATCTGAAACCTCAAAATATGAGCAATTCTTTGTTTAATAGGCTGCAGAGTATTGAAGAAGAAAATGGAAGATTTGTCTTCATTAATTATTTGACTAGAAGAAACAAGATAAGTATCCCAGGCCTTGTGCAAATTAGTGGCTTCTCTAACCTTAGCCACACCCATCAAAGCAATATCATCCACAAATTGTAGGTGAGATTGAGGAGGAAAACCATTTCCCCACCCCCAACCTTGAAGAATACCCAACTCCACATTACACTTCAACAATCTTCCCAATCCTTCAGCTAGGATAATAAATAAACAAGGAGAAAGAGGATCCCCTTAACGAAGGCCCCTAGAAGCACCAAAAAGAGAAGAAGGCTCACCATTTATCAACATCGAAAGGGAAGTGAAGGTGACACAAATCATAACCCACTAGACCCATTCCTCAACAAAACCAAAGGCAATAAGAACTTTATGCAAGAAGGACCACTTAACTCTATCATGGGCCTTTTCCATATCCAACTTGATGAACATAGCCTTTTCTTTGGAAGATGCCATAGAATGAATAGTCTCAATAGAAATGACCATGCACCATCTAGAATTTGTTGATCCACCATGAAGCCACTTTGCTCCTCAGAGATAATCCATCTAAGCCATCACTTCAACCTTTTAGCTATCAACTTGGAATTGATTTTATAAACCACATTGTAGAGGGAAATAGGCTAAATTGACACAACCTATCCGCTCCCTCACATTTGGGAATGAGAGCAAGGATGGTAGAATTCAAATCCCTCAACATCTGCTTATTCCTCTAAGACTCATGAACCAACTCGAATAGGTCCAACCTAATGAAATTCCAAAATTCCTGAAAGAATTCAACTAGAAAGCCATTAGGGCTCAGGGCCTTCCCTTTCTTCATCTGAAAAACAATAGTTTCTAATTCATCTAGTGAAATGTAGCCCAAATTTTTTTCATTCATCTCCCTAGTTACCAAGGATGGAATACAAGACACAACATGGTTTTCTTCTACCAAACATCTTGCGAATCCTCACTAAATAAGGAAGCAAAGAACTCCATAGCTTCTCTAGACATACCATACAAAGAAGATACCTGTTCACCCCTATCATTCACCAAAATAGGAATGGAGTTACCATGTCTCTTGGCTTTCACCAAATTGAAGAAGAAATCAATGTTTTTTTCCCCCTCTTGTAGCCACTCAACACAAGCCTTTTGCTTCCAATAGATTTCCTCACACAACTCACACTCTTCTAGAGATTTCAAATCCCTCGCCTCTTCCTTGAGTAATTTTTTTGAAAGATCCAACTCCCTTATCTCTTGGGTAATGGCATCCAAGTCTGCTTGAGCATTAATCTTAACATGAAAAATATTTCCAAAACATTGCCTGTTCCACCATTTGAGTTGATACTCCACATATTACAACCTTTTAGCAAAAGAGTACATCGTAGTGTCATAAGTGGGTCTCCCCATCTACCACCATTCAACCACATACTCTTGCAAAGAAGGATCGATTAACCACATAAGCTGGAACTTGAAAGAGGGGGACCGAGCAACACGAGCCAAGGTAGCAGATAATTTAATAGGCCAGTGATCTGAGCCCCTCCAGTCCAGAATCTCAAAACTAATAGACCACAATTGTCCAATCTAGAAATAGGACACCAAGAAATGGTCAAGTCTCTCCACAATAAAATTCCCCAACCTCCTATTGTTCCAAGTAAATTGACCATTCCAAGGCTTGATATCAACAAGATTTAGGGAAAAAATATTATCACAAAGTAGGAAAGTTGATGGCTCCAACCTCGCAATACCACCCTTCTTCTCATCTAACTCAATAATGGCATTGAAATCACCAACAATAATCCAAGGAAAAAGAGGAGCAAGGCTTTGAATAAAATTGATATGATACCAAAAGTATTGCTTACTAGGAAAATTAGTAGGTGCATAGATGTTTGACAAAAGAATACTTTCATCTCCAAACTTGAAGCGACTGTAGAGATAGATGATTTAGAGGACATCCACCAAAGAGGATGAATCTTCAAAAGATTCCATAAGCAAACCACACACACAACATTACCATGAGCTCCAATACACTGACATTCACCCCATTTCCATAGCTTCGACATCAAACCAACCATACTCTCAACATACAACTTAGTCTCCTGTATAAAAAGAGCATCAGGAGAATGAATTCTCACCAAATCACGAACAACCTTTTGTCGAGGGCCACTATTCAAGCCCCTTACATTCAATGAGAGGATGATCATTTTGTTGGAAATAGGATGCCATTTAATTGCAAATCCTAAACATTAATTATTTCATGTATCTCCTAGATTCTTGGAATGTGTTCAACAACACTAAGATTAAGATGAGATTAATATTTGATGAAATAATCATGATTATTGACATTTTTAATTAATTCTAAATGTTAGGAGCATGTGAGGGCGTCCATAGTGAGTTCCTAAAATATAGGGGCACATGGGGCACCCACATAGTAAGGTGAAACTCACCTTGGGTTTAGTTAACTATATGGAGTAACAGTTAACACTTCTTAATGCATGTAAATATCCTAGGAGTTAGGGCTTGAGGTTTACATGCATGAAGTTTAGTTTAGTTCAGTTCAAATTAGTTCAGTTCAGTTCAGTTCAGTTCAGTTTAGTTCAGTTCAGTTCAATTTAGTTCAGTTTAGTTTAGAATCAGTTTAGTTTAGTTCAGTTGTCTTCAGTTAGTTTCAGTTGTATGTTAGTTAACTTCAGTTAACTTGGAATGCATGGCTAATACATTGAGTTTTATGACAAATAACAAGGATTACCTCCAGTTAACAGGGGATGATCATTCTTGCATGAATGGTGTTGAGTAAATGTTTCAATTAACTAGAAATCTCTTGGAGCCAACTTGGGCACCCAAGATGCTTTCTTGGATTTACCTCTCTTGCATGATAAGATATTTCTGAAGTCTCAGTTAAGTAGGATTACTTATGGGCGCCAACTTTGAGGAAGAGCTTTGGAATTATCACCAAAGTGAAGGATGAGTTGTAGCTTCAGTTTGGGATGCCCAAATGCATGAAGCACATGTTGTAAGCTTTAGTCTTCATAGAATAACTCAACTTGAAGCAATACGGCATACCTTTTCTAAGGCTTGAGCTTGTGCATTGTAATTATCACCTTTTGGAGATTACAAGGTTGCATATTGTCTCTATATCTCATTCAAGTTGAAGAGAGTTTTGATAATTGTTATTGCAGGTGTGAAGAAGATTGGAAAAGACAGAAGAAGCATTCTCAAGCAAGAATTGAAGCTATTGTAATTCAGAGATTGAATAATAGAATAATTCTTCGTGGAGTTTTTTCCCAAAAGGGTTTCTCCATGGTACATCTTGTGTAATATTTCTAATATCCTGTCTAGTTCTTCTATCAAATTTTGTCTACATTCTACAACAGTAAAATGGATTAATCAAGATAATCACCCACAAAGAAAAAGTAACAAAAGAAAATCTTATTTAGATCAACAATATTAAAGTTTTATAGAGTATTAAGCTAAGAAAACACCTCATTTTTCAACACATTTCAAAGGGTTAGGAAAATGAGAGTCCAAGATCTTAACAGATCTTGACTCCACCAAAGTCTCCCCCATCATCTTGATTTTCTCTAAATCCTTCTTTCTCCCCACCTTAGAGGACTTCTCAACAACCCCTTTTCTTTGAAATTTTTGAAGGATTCATATAGAAGGAGAAGTTTTATTTCCTTTTACCGAATTAGATCTTGCTTTTCACCAGTGGATGAGAAATCTCCCCCTCACCCATCTTCACATCAACAAGGGTCTCAGGCTTCCCTGAAACCACCATACTAAGATTAGTATCCATTTCTAGAGCACCAACCTCCTAAGAATTATGAATGTTATTTGGAATAAATCCCTCCTGAACCACTTCCAAAATACCTTGATCCAAAGCCATCAAACCCAGGTTCACCTCCTACTGACTGAGATCATCTAAAACCTCAAAGTGATTAAAGGTGTCACCTTCCATTTTGATCCTTAAAATTACTTTTCTGACCATGATTTATGTTACATGTCTTAATAGGAATAAACCCCTCAACACCTGTAACATCACCTGGAATGGGAGCCTTGCCTTTATCAACCTTAGGAGGGTTGCGAGGAGGCTGAGTAGCCTGAGGCTCAAGGGATTTGACTTGAGGGCATCTACGCTATAGGTGTTTGCATTCATGATAGAGACGACATCAAACAGGAAAAGTCTCATAATCAAGTTGTTGCACCCAAGAATATTACCCCACATGAATTTCAAGAGAATCCGGAAGAGGGTGACTCAAATCAATCTCAACATAGATGTGAGAAAAAGTCATAACTTTTCTATCCCGTGTTTGTTGAGAAGGGCCCACTTGTTTCCCCAGGGTCGAAGAAATCATGTAAAAAATGTCATTACACCAGCACTCCACTGGAAATCAGGAAGACGCACCCAAATCAGTACTCGATTTGGAAACTCCTCTAAGGGATTAAAGCCAACATGCCAGGGTTTAATAAATAAACCAACTTGATTATGGAAGTAAGGCCCACCCTCAAAGACTCTATTGTGATCAACCATGCAATTGAAAACCACCATGAAATAGTTGTTTTCCAACAATATTACTTCCATTTCACCCTTGGGAGACCAATTCATATGATCCCATTTCTCCAAAAATTGGAGCGAAACTTGCATTTCCATAAATTTACAAATCAAGGCATGTTTCAAAAAATACTCTATGTCCTTTGTAATTGATTCAAGCTGAATCACCAACATCAACCTTTCTTTACTTTGTTCAAGGAAACCATCAATCTTTGGGATCCGAGGTCCACTCGCCAAAGCAAACTCACCACTCCCCAAAATCATTAAAGAACAAATTATTCTAAAAAACCCTCATTGGAAAGGACAAAGAATTCACTCCAACAATCGTATGAAAATCTAGACTCTTTGGCCCCCAAAGCTTTTCTTGGATCCATTGCCAAGATAACTTAAAATCCACCTTCACCAAGCACATAAACCGAAAGAATGAAGGAAAATTTGTGCCCAAACACAGGGATGTTGATTCCCACCTGAGCAACCAATAAAGAAGTTGCAACCAACACTAAATGTAGAAAAAGAAGAAAACCTCCCCCCAAAACATACCAAACACCCCCCACCATCATAACAACACACAAAAAGGTTGAACTCCACTAGCAAGCGTGCATGCACCAAGAGAGAATGACATGCATCCACGACCCAGTTACAGGCTGCAGGCATACACACCCCCATAGAGAACCATTGTCGCTAGCCAATTTCCATTTGTCCTTCCTATGTTAATCCTATAAGACTATATTTCACAAGTTATTTTATCTATACAACCTACAACACCATTTTGACATAACAAGAATAAAAGAAAGAAAAAACACTCAAGACATAAATTGATACACCTTGTCACAACCCTTCCAAAAAACCTTTCTTTGAAAAAAATGAAACAAATGTATTTATAGAAACAAAAGAGTTACAATATAAAATAATATCTAATACTTAACGTTGATATTAATACTCTCAACCAAGGGGGAAATTATGCTTGAGAAATGAACTTCTTACAATAATGAGCAACCATTATTTCTCTCCCCATAAGATAAGATCCAAGAATATATGAGAGCCACATGTTCCATTCTCCTCATGATCTCCTAGATAATCTAATCAATCCTTCAAGTTATTACACCAATATTCACTCATAGCGAGCATGTAAAATATATGAATAATTACATCCCAAGCCTTCTATTATAAGCAAGAGAGAAACAAGCAAGCTACAAGCTTCCTAACTATATTTTCTATCATTATTCAATACCCCAAACAACAATAAATAATACACCCATTTACATTTATAACATGGTCACTCAAGTATTGCACCAAGATGAGTGACAACACATTCTTTAAGGAACCATATTGCTCTCTCCAAACCTAGTTCCAAAGTTTAGATTATAACTGTTAGAAATGAAGGAAAACAACTATAAAATAGAAATTTAATTTCATTTGTAAATTAGATTTTATCCAATGCATAACTAAATGGAGAATGCAAGAAAATAAATTAGCAATTCAAAGAAATATGAAAGGGTGATCCCACAAAATTGGTTTACAATTTTCTTCATGACGAAAAATTGTCAAAACGAGCTCCCATGGATTTTTTTTTGGGTTTTTAGGGGTTCTCTCGAAGGGGTCGTTCAAACGAACCCATAAAAGGGGTTCGCTCGAACCCCCCTTCGAGTGAACCCCTTTTGGTGATTTCATCCCTTTTGGTACCTTTTTAAAATGAAAACAAAGGGAATTAAAAAGGGGGCTTTGAACGAAGCCCCCTTTGCTCGAAGGGATCAAGGGGGGTTCGCTCAAACCCCCTTTTTCTGCCCTTCTCCCCCTCTTCTACCAAATTTCTACAAAATTTTGCCTTTCGAAGTTTGGGTTGAGGATGAAAATGGAGGAAACTTCATAGACCTATCTAGAACAATCCATCCATTTAATATAATTTTAATATATTTTGGTTTTATTATGTATTTTTTTTAGTTTAACTAAACATAGGTTTTTCATCGAAAATCAAGCTCTATGTTCTACACGTGGAAAAATAGTAGATTATCAAAAGAAAATTTTGAAAATATGTTCGTGCTAGGTATTGATGTCCTTGATTTAGTAAAAAAAATGAATTTCAATACATACAAAAAAAATTATGTTGTTTACGGTCCGCCTATGTCTAAATTGTAATTGGTTTGAATTCAAAACTTATTTAAGAAAAAAATATTTAATAAAACATTATGAAACCGAATGAACATGCTAGATATCGTAGTTACATAGCTAAATTCAAAAAAATTAGAGTTTTATCCTTCATAGAAAAAAAATTATGTTGTTTACAGTGAGCATCGCTCTTTAAAAATGGTGTTTACTGTTAAAAACTAATTTTCGAAGGAGATGGAAAAAGAAATACAATTTGATTCATTTTAAAAAAATACATATTTACAATCTATAGACAAAATGTCACAAATCACTAGTTTGCGTCATCTTCAAATTCCTCATGGTTTAGCAGCTATAGGTGCTCGAAAATGAATCTATTTAGTTAAATTTTTTTAGTTCAATGTCCAGTTTGGCCAAAAATTGTAAACTAGTATTGTGGGATCACCCAAAATAGAAGAATTAAACACATAACATAGAGTTTACTTGGAGAAACCCTTTTAAGAAAAAATACACCAAGAAGAGAGGCACAAATCTGTATTATCTTCAAAATTTGATATTACATACAATCCTTCATTTCTCCTCCTCTATCTTCAATCCTTCAGAACTTGCAAATAATTTTTTTTTTCACTCTTGGTCATTACACATCCATACTACCACCTTAAGGTCTAATTGTATATAATTTTCACCCCCTAAATGGAGCATCCAAGTTGGTTATTGAATCTTAATGCCTCCCTTAGACAAATCCAAGCATTTAACGCATAGGATAATGTAGGTTGCAACAATTTTACTCATTCGCCTAGTTTAGACGTGTGGTTGTTTCTAGTTTCTAACCAGCTTGTAGTTATTATTTTAACAAGTTGCTTTATCTTTAATAATAGCCACCTAAAATAATAAAATGACCTCATAACAACCCCCTTAGGAATTTGAATGATAAAAATACCCTTATCTCAAGATTCTTTCCCAATAAATAGTAAATCACTGTTGGTAAAATTTAGTTACTAACCCCTGGTATAAAAAAATAGTTGTTGTACTAGTAAAACTTAATTAACTATAGTGTAGGAAATTGCATACCCTACAATTTCACAATATGTAATGTCCTCCTTTTTGGCTCATGCTATAGAAATATTTTAAATATACAATTTTGACTCCAAAATATCTCTTATCTAGTAAAATTATGATGATCTCGAGTTTTTGAGTTCATTTTTCCCATACAAGAGCACTATGTGCAGACATTTTCTTGACATGCTAATGCCCTAAAAAAATTCATGATTCAAATGCTCATTGGAACGTTACATTCCTAAGAATTTTTGGAATGTAACGCTCTTGTGTGGAATTTGTGCTTGGTAGAAAAGTCATGACCTTATGTTTTGTAAAAATGAATATTTTTCACAAATTTTGGCTCTATTGAACATTTCTGTTTGAATTTGGCTTTGCTTTGTAAATTTATTGAATATTTCCAAGTTTTTGAATTAACAACACTCTCTTGGTAACCTTGCATGCCATTTCTTTGTGATGAGATTGAGTAAGACAACAATATCGTAGCTTTACAATCCACTTTAGAGGTTGTCTACAACTTCTTGGTGAGAGATATCTTATTTTGTCATCTCCTTTTCATTATTAAAGAGGTTTTCTATACTAGTAGCTAGATATCTTTGAATCAACATTGTATCTTTTTTTAATCAATATTTATTACTATCTCTTTTATCAAATCAATCTTGGCTATCTATTGAGGAAAACTCCCAAACAACCTCAAACACTTTCTCTCTTCTTTTACCACATCCTAGGAATTTGATTCAATCTAAACAAGGATTTATTTAATTTATAAATCAAATTACTTTTAATTTTAACCACATAGTGCTCTAGTTGTATCATATACATATCCTTCTCCAAATCATTATGAAGGAATGCTATTTTCACATCCATTTTCTTGACATGTAAGTCATAAACTACAAAAATATACAATAAAAATGTAATGGATGCAATTTTTACAACAAGAGAAAAAATATCAATATAATCAACCCTCTCAACTTGGGATTGACCTTTTGCAACCAAGTGTACTTTATATTCCTCAATACTAACATATAAATTGATTTTATTTTTGAACACCCATTTGCATCCAACATGTTTACATTCTTTAGGAAATTTTTCTAGATCCCATATTTCATTCTTTTCAAGTGTTGCCATTTCTTCATCCATAGTTATTTTTAGGACTCTACATCATTCATAAATAATTCCTCTTGTATAGATCTTAGTTAATCAATGTTAGTATTCAAAGAAAAAAATATTTTTCAATCATTTGGATAATACTTTTCTAGTGGTTTTCTACACCTCATAGACCTTCAAACAAGTAAAGTTGGAGGTTCTTCCTCATCTTCTAAATATTCAAAGTTAGCTGAGCTCTCCTGAACTTATTATCTATCAAGGGGTCATGATTCAACTTTCTTAGTTGTAGAAGGAAGCTAAATCACATATTTCTTTTATTTTTTATTTTTGCCACAAGAAAACAAAATAAGGCTTGGTTTCTCTAAAAATCACACTTCTACTATACACTACCTTATGTGCAATAAGATCTCAAAGCTTGTATCCTTTCACACTATGACTATAATTGATGAAAATACATTTAAAGTTATTTTCCTCTAAAAAATCCTCCCTTGGCACATGTGTATATGTTGTACAATCAAAAACTTTGATTTGTCTTAATAAAGGCTTGTGATTTGACCACACCTCCATGGGTGTTTTATCCACAAAAGTTGATGTACGAGACTTGCTAATTAGGTAGTGAGTAGTGGCTACAACCTCAACCCAAAAAAAATGTTCCAAGACAACTCCACTAACTGTACTCCTACAATTTTACATCAGTGTCCTATTCATCTTTCAAAAACTCCATTCTATTATGAAGAACACATAGTTTTCTTCTACCTTTGAATACCACAATCCTTATATAATTTGTCAAAATTATTAGAGAAAAAATCACCATTGTCAATCCTCAAACATTTAATTTTCTTTCTAGTTTACAACTTAGCCATTGCTTTAAACTCTTCAAAATGATTTAAAAAATTAGATACAATCTTTAGAAAATAAACCCATTTCCTTATGCTATAATCATCAATAAATGAAACATAATATGCAGATTTTACAATCAAAGAAACATCAACATGACCAAACAAATTATAATGAATAAGATTTAAAATACTACAAGATTTATGAGAACTTGAGTAAAGCTAAACATAATTTCGTTTTCTATAAATATAATGCTCACATAAATCAAATTTAATATTATAATTTGTCAAACCTTCAACAAGGTATTTATTTTTCAAGGTTTGTAGACCGTTATCTCTTCTATGGCCTAATTTGTGGTTCCATAACATAATATTTTTTGTAGGTGACTTAGAATTAGTAGAAAGAGCTCCCTTAAGTACTTAGAAACCGTGACCATCCATTAAAGAGGATACAATCTCTTTACCCAATGAAGTAGCCACATACTTACTTTTCACAAAACTACTATTGCACTTAACATTGCATGCATCAAGCTGAAACAAAGTTCCCAATCTATTGCCTTTACCAATCACCACAACACCTATTACCATTCAAACACCTAGTTTAAAAAACTTCTCTCAAGTATACTTTCATATATGAGTGTGTTTATAGATATTAAATATGTGCTAATCCTAGGATATACAAAACACTACAAAATCTCCTACCTCTACCATTCAATTTTTTTGTCTATATACTACCACGGCCAATAATAGCTAAATAATAATTATCACCCAAGAACACCTTACCTTCTTTGTATTTTTCATGCTTAACCAATATCTATTTAAGGTCATTTGAAAAAAATTACTTGAGTAATCTAACTATGCATTCTCACTTGCATGAGAAGCTAAGTTGCAATGAATACATCACCATATTCTCAAAATAAAAATTAGAATCAACCTTCTTGTTTTTGTTTTTAATTTCTTTTCTACACTTCAAATTACATAAGTGACCAATTTTTTATTAGTTCCATAAATGGTTTTGGACTTCCTTGGAGATTTAGATCTCCCCTTGGACTTGGATATGGATTTTTAATATTGCTTGTCATTCTTCTTACCTCTTTCTTTTGGTCTTCCTCGAACACTCAAAGCCTCTTTGGCACTTAGAGAGACCTCCCTCCTCATCTCTTTAGAAAGTAAAGAACCAACAACATCCTTTATCTTTAGAATGATAAAAGTGCTCCCAATGGGCACGCCTAGGCTATCCCATGAGTTCAATAACAAACACAACAAATTTTGAGATATTTCCTCCTCCTCCATTTTTACACCCGTAAATTTTAATTGACCCAACAACCTGCTAAATTATTCTAGGTGGTTTGCAATACATCCACCTTTTTCCATCCTCAAGGAATATATATTTTTCCTTTAAAAATCTTTTATTCACTAAGGAAATTTGACTTGATAAATCTCTCCAAGTTTCTTCCATAAACATTTTGCATTGGATTATTCATGGATATTTGTAAGAATAAAATATGTACAATCCAATTTGATTAGATTGTTCAGTTATTGGTCTATCATATCATATTAAGATGCTTTTTAAATAAAAGGGGTAAAAACTTTATTGAATTCGAAAGAATAATAGTACATAAGAAAAAGGGAGCCCATCAACTCCCACAAAGGAAAACCCAGAACAACAAGCATGAACAGAACCACCAATAAACTAGCTACCAACATCTTATCCCTCCATATCATTAGCAATGACCTTCTCTAGATCAAGAACATACTCAGGAGACAATTGTCCCCACCCCTCAATCTTCCAATCATCCTCATGCTCTAAAGCCCACTTGGCCAAACAATCAGCCACCCTATTTCATTCACGCGGGATGTGGACAAAAGACACCACTTCCAATGTAGAGCACCTCTGCAAAATCTATTGAACCACTATAGCAATCTGCCAATCAACATCATCTACCCTTTTCTCAAGCAACAAATTAACAATAATCTGTGAGTTAGATTCACATATAACCTTTCACCAACCCAAGGCACAAGCACATTCAATAGCCCAAAGAATCGCCAGCCCTTCCATAAGGTTGTTAGAATTCTACCCCTTATGGATGGAGAAAAGAAAAATGACTGAACCAGTATAGTCTCTACCAATTCCACCAATACCAGCAGGCCCTGGGTTGCCTCTAGATGAACCATCAATATTAATCTTCAGAAACTCTGTCAGAGGAGGCAACCATCTTCCAACCCTTTGAACCTTCTTTTTTGCTTTCCTACCTCTTCTAACACAGACAAAGACAGGAGTCAACTCTTGCATCCCCAATCTATTCACAATCTCATCATCTCTTCTTTCCAATGGAAGAGTCACTTCACATTTAGCTTCCACAGTCTCTTGGATCATCCCAATAATTATGTGCCAGACCTGTTGAGCCATCAAATTTTCTCCACAAAAAATCCTACGATTCCTTTCCAACCAAATTTTCCAACGGATGAAAGTAGGACCAATGCTCCACAAAATCTGGAGAAAAGAGGCCTGGGAGGGGGGCCTTCCCAGATTACTCCAAAATTCAACAAGAGAAGAAGCATGACCACAAGGATGTTTCCAAACACCCCACCACCAATGCCAGAGCAACATAGAATAAGAACATCGAAAGAATAAATGGGAAGAATCCTCCTCACTGCACCCACACAGAACACACATAGAGGGTCCCTGGAAATCACGCTTACGAAGGTTCTCCCAAGTCAAACATCTATTCCAAGCAAGAGTCCAAACAAAACAATTACACTTAGGCCATGAAAAATTGTTCCACACATGTTTCCACCAAGGGACCTCCACCCCCCCAAACTTATGAGAAAGCAACTCTTGATAACCACTAGCTACAGTAAAAACACCCTTAGGGTTTAGGCTCCAAGCTAGAATATCCTTATCCCTAAGGGAGTTGCATTGTCTGCCAGCCAAGATATTCTAAAGCACAATACCATCCTCCTCCAACTTGATAACATGCCACTCACTAGGGTCCTTCCACCTAGCCACCTCCACTTGACCACCAAGGTCAAAATTCTTAAAATCACTCACTCTAGACCAACCAGCCTTCAAAAATCTCTACAACAGAGTCACCAAATTAGGGTATTGACGAAGAATGGGAATGTAACCATCCTAGGAATCAGACCAAAACATAGCCTGAGCCCCCTTATTACAAATCCAGAACAAGCCCTCCTTGATTAGCGCAACCCCTTTCTTAAGTGTTCCCCAAATCACCGAGCCTTTCGCTACTAAAGGAAACTTGGGAAGCTCCTCCTTACAAATCCCTGGAAGATACTTGTGGGATAAGATCCTAGCCCAGCAATGATATTGTTCCACACACCACCTCCAATAAAGCTTTGCAGCCAAAGCCAACCTGGACCAAGTCGCCTTCCGTAAACCAAGTCCCCCCACCTACCTTGGGCTGCAAACAACATCCCACTTAACCAGGCTCCATTTAGATGAGGACAAGCTACCTGCCCATAAGAATTGTCTAGCCAGAGAGTCCATATCCTTCACAAACCAACAAAAGTAGCCTATAACATGCACTTATAAATAGGAAGAGCATGCACCACAGACTTAAGCAACAGAACCTGCCCAACAAATGACAACCATCGATGAGTCCAATGACTAACCTTCATACGAAACTTGTCCAAGATATTTTGCCATGATTCCCTGGGAAGTCTACTGACAGAGATAGGAATACCCAAATAGGTTAAAGGGAGAGAATCGATTTGGAACCTCAAGATACGAGAAATTCTTTGCTAAATAGGCCACATAGTATTAAAGAAGAAAATGGAGGATTTGTCTTCATTAATCCTTTGACCAGCTGTAGCAAGATAGATATCCAAGGCCTTGCGCAGACACAAAGCTTCTCTGATCTTGGCTAGACCCATCAAAGCCGTATCATCCACAAATTGCAAGTATGACTGAGGAGGAAGGTCATTTCCCCACTTCCATCCCTGAATCAAACCCAACTCCACATTACGTTTTACCAATCTACCCAGACCTTCCGCCAGAAGAATAAATAAGGAGAGATAGGATCCCCTTGATGAAGGCCCCTAGAAGCACTAAAAAGAGCGGTAGGCTCCCCATTAATCAACACCGAGAATGAAGTGGAGGAAACACAACTCATCACCCACTGGATCCATTCCTCAGCAAATCCAAAAGCAATAAGAATTTTCTGCAAAAAGGACCATCTCACTCTATCATAAGCCTTTGCCATGTCGAGCTTGATGAACATAGCCTTTTCTTTCGAGGATGCCATTGAATGAATGGTCTCCGTAGCAATGACCACCCCATATAAATTTTTTTGACCCTCCACAAAACAACTTTGTTCCTTAGAGATAATCCCACCAAGCCATCTCTTCAGCCTTTCAACAATTAGCTTGGAAATTATTTTATACACCACATTACAAAGAGAAATGGGATGAAATTAACCCAGACGATCCACCCCATCACATTTGGGAATGAGAGCAAGGAAAGTAGAGTTTAAAGCTTGAAGCATCTACTTGTTTTTCTGAGACTCACACACCACCTCCAACAAATCCAATTTAATGATATCCCAAAACTCTTGATAAAATTCCACTGGAAACCCATCAGGACCTGGGGCTTTCCCTTTCTTCATCTGAAAAATAGTAGCCTCTAATTCCTCCAGCGAGATATCTCGCAAAAGATACTCATTTATCTCCCTAGTTACCAAAGATGGAATACAAGCCAGAACTTGGTTTTCTTCCTTTGTAACATCTTGAGAGTCCTCACGAAATAAAGAAGCATAGAACTCAGAAGCTTCTTTAGATATATCTTGCAAGGAAGATAGATGCTCACCCCTATCATTCACCAGAAAAGGCATAGAATTACCTTGCCTCCTAGCCTTCACCGAGTTGAAGAAAAAGGCAGTGTTCTTATCCCCCTCCTGTAACCACTCAACTCTAGCCTTCTGCTTCCAAAAAATTTCCTCACGCAGCTCACACTCCTCCAAAGCTTTCCGAGCCCAGGCCTCCTCCTTGAGTAAATCCTTAGAAAGACCACACTCCCTTATCTCTCGAGTGATGACATCCAAGAAAGAATGTGCATCAACCTTAGCATGAAAAATATTGCCAAAGTACTACCTATTCCACCTTTTAAGTTGATATTTTACATATTGCAGCAGCTTAGAAAAGGAATACATGGCAGTGCCAAAAGCAAGTCTTCCCCTTCTCCACCAATCAGCCATATGCACTTGCAAAGAAGAATCTCTTAACCACATAAGTTGAAACTTGAAAGCAAGGGACCGAGCCACCCAAGCAGAAGAAGTAGAAAACTTAATAGGCCAATGATCTGAACCCCTCTAGTCAAGAATCTCAGAGGCAGAGGACAACCCTCTGCCAACCCAGAAACAGGACACCAAGAAGCGATCAAGTCTCTCCGCAATACAACTCTCCCCCAATCTCCTATTGTTCCAAGTAAACTTCCCATTTTGAGGCTTAATGTCAACCAGGTTCAAAGCAGAGATGCTATCACGAAAAAGGAGAGCAGAGGGTTCCAATATCGCAACACCACCCATCTTCTCATCTATCTCAATAATAGCATTGAAATCTCCTGCAACAATCCAAGGGAACAAAGGAGCAAGGCTCCAAACATAACTAATATGGGACCACAACAACTTCTTACCAGGAAAATCAGTAGGCGCGTAGATGTTTGAGAGGAGAATAGTTTTCCCCAACTCCAGACTTGAAGCAACCACAGAGATTGAGGACTTGGAGGATACCCACCAAAGAGGACAAATCTTCAATGGATTCCATAGGCAAGCCACCCCACCTGCATTACCATGAGCCCCAATACACTAGCAACTGCCCCACACCTAAAGTTTAGGCATCATACCCATCATACCTTCAACTGTTAACTTAGTCTCTTGAAGAAAAAGAACATCAGGAGAATGAGAACGCAACAAATCCCTAACAACTTTTTGTTGAGGGCCACTGTTCAAGCCCCGTACATTCTAGGAGAGGACAATCATTTCAGAGGATTACAAAAATGTGAATCCAGAGTCTTTACAGACCCAGCCTCCACCAAAGACTCCCTCATCAACTTTAATTTCTCCAAATCCTTCTTTCTCCCCACTTTAGAAGACTTCTCTACCACCCCTTTCTTTAGGTCCTTCTGAAGAATTCCAAGTGAAGGAGAAGCCTTATTACCTTTTACCAAGCCTGCTCCTATTTTCACTAAACGGTTGGATAGCCCTCCTTCCCCCAACTGTGGATCCATAGAAGGCTCAGTCCCCTCAAGAACCACCATACTTAGGTCCGATTCCAACTGGATAGCCCCAAGTTCCTGAGGAGTTTGGATGTGCTCTGGGAAACCGCCTTCTTGAACCCCTTCTAAAACCCTGTGATCCAAAATCAACAATCCTGGATTCACCTCCTGGTGACCAAGGTCATCAAGCACCTCAAATTTGTTACATGAATCTCCTTCCTGTCAATCCTTAAAGGTCCTCTTTTGGCCCCGGTTCCTATTACGAGCCTTGGCAGGAATAAAACCCTCAACATCCATAGCCTCCGCCGACACTGTCTCCTTACCCTTGTCACCCTTTGAGGGATTACGAGGAGGATGAGTTCCCTGAATCCCTAGAGATTTAAACTTTGAGCATCTTCTTTGCAAATGCCCATATTCACGATAGAGACGACAACGAAAAGGAAAAGTCTCATAGTCAAGCTGTTGCACCCAAGAGCATGAACCCACACGTATTTCCAAAGAATCTGGATAGGGTTATTCAAATCCATTTCAACACATATACGAGCAAAAGTCATTACCTTTTTGTCCAGAGTTTGTTAAGAAGGACCCACCGGTTTTCCTAGTAATGAAGCAACTCAATGCAAAATGTCATTTCACCAAAATTCCACTGGAAATCTAGGGAGGCGAACCCAAACAGGCACCTGATTCGGAAGCTCCTTTGAAGGATCAAAACCTGCATTCCATGGCTTAATGAATAGACCAACCTGGTTGTGGAAGTAAGGCCCACCTTCAAAAACTCTATTGCGATCCGCCATGCAATTAAATGTCACCATGAAATAGTTGTTTGCTAACAACATTATTTCCATCTCACCCTCTGGGGACCAAGAGCGATGAGCCCATGAGTCTAGAAATTGGAGCAAAACCCTCATTCCCAAAAATTTGCATAGCAAAGCATGTTTTGAGAAATACTTGATGTCCTCCTCAATCGATTCAGGTTGGATAACCAGCACCGGCCTTTCCTTGGAACGTTCAAGGCATCCATTTGTCTTCAGAATACGAGAACCACTAGCATGGACAAACCCGTCATTACTTGAGTCATTTGAAAACTAATTATTATTAAAAACTTTAGGAGAACGATTTGGAGGCAAGGCCCCAAAAGCAGCACAAAAATCCAAAGGGGATTTGACCCTTGATGACTCCCCTTGAGCCATGCAAAGTTGAGATCCAAAACTTTGTGTAGGAAAACTGACCACCACACCTACGAAGCCCGTACTAGGTATGGATAAGAGAGCCCCACACGCCAAACAACAAGCTGGAAGCCCACCCGACCAAAGCAAGGTCCAAAACAGAAGAAAATACGGCTCCTCAAGAACCACCAAATAAGATTTGCAGCAACAACAAGACACCCCTTCCCAAAAACAACAAAAGACCCACCCCTCTACGCACAAAAGACTAAAGAATCTGATCCCCCACCGAGCTAGCACATGCACAGAGAAATAGCGACCTGCACCATGCCATTACTAGTTGCGAGCCCTCACCCGCGTGCTGCACAGGTCCGCCATCCCTTCACCCCGATTTGGATTTTTTCACAAATCTCTTTCCTTAATCCCCACTTCACTATATCATATTAAGATGCTTGAATAACATCAATAGGTCTCTAAATTTTTGCATCAAAATCTCATAGATCATGGTCAATGAATAGATCTTCCATTTTTAGTTTCCACATCTTCAAGTTTGTGCTTAAATTTTCTTCTTCAATTCTCCTTGATGTTCTTGCCATCTTTACTTCTTAAAATAAAGATCACAAAGCTCTCCTTTTGCACAAGCTCCCACTCAAATAATGGCTCAAAAACACTCTACCTAACAACTACAACCAAATGTGATCAATCTTTGATACCACTTGTATGGAAGTAAGACGTGTGAAAATAGGTTTACTAATATTGAAGGGAGTACTATATAAAAAATATTAAATCTGATTCAAACTTATTACATAAAGTAGAGAAATGTAAAATTAAATAGATAAACAAATTATATCATTGCATAGTAATTTATGAGGGGAAAACCCTTTCAAAAAGAATCCATACTAAAAAACCTACACTTTGTATTATTAAATTTGAAAGAGGATTGCAATACACTTGTAATGCAAGTCTTTACATGAGTATTTCAACATAAATACACTTTGAAGTTTGATAGCATGCCAACAACACCTATGTACCTACAAATGCTCACATGAAACCACTTCCTCAAGTAATAATTTATAGACCAATGAACAAGATGAGAAATCATAAATTATTTTTAGAACCATGTTAGAAATTCCCCAAAGGTGGTTCCCAACTTGGGTACAATTTCTAATGTCATCCATGAAGATTCGTTTTCACCTATAAAAATAGAAAATCATTAATTCACTTGTAACCTCTAGTTTGACCCACTCCACATGGGCACCCAACTTGGATAAATATATCCTATCTCAAAATAAGCATTGCATGAAAATTAAGAAAAGCTATCATAGTTGGTCATGATTCCAAATTAAATCTTCCTATTTTTAGCTCTTATGTGTCATAAGATGTCATCATAACTTGTCATAAAATCCCACAAAAGAGGACCACTCCAAATATACTATATTTATCCACCTTATGATGGCTTAAAACTGATTAACAAAGTACTGACATGTGTCATTAGATGCCTTAAAAAAATACAATGAGCCCATTTAAGGCGGAGCACAACTATTGGATAAAATATAATTAAAAATATGTCATGCAATTAATGGGAAATTCCCAACATATTTTTTTGGATCTTGTATATTATTTCATGAAATGTTTAATTTTATCCTGAATGAGTGAATGTGGGGTAATACTAATCTTTCAACATTGAGTGGCTATAATGTGGCTCCATATGAAGATCATATCATCTAGTATGGGTAAAAATATTAGTATAAGGTTACACATTCTATTATTTTCATTTGTCTTGAGCACATCATTCAAATACAACTAAGGAATACAAGGAAGTTTATTAGATGGGAAGTTCCTCCACAAATGACATTGAAACACATTTACAAGAATGACTTATCAAATTTCCTCCCATTAAACCTATTGATACATTAGGCATGCACCAGATAATTCTAATGCCAATTAATTTTATAATTATCATTGGATACATGGACATAATACAAGTATATACATTTTACTCAAGCATAGTATATAATATCTTATCAATAAACATATGATACAAGTTGAGGCAATTGATGGTTATAAAAATATATATTTTACTCCTTGTCATGATTAGAAGGATTCTTCGAACGCTATTGATACAATAACTAATTGTCACGTTGATAATATTTCATATGAATTTAAAACATCATATGGCATACATAGTGAAGAGAAAGGAAATACATATACATACAAGTACACATCAATTGAGAAATATATGGTGGTATGCTTACAAAGATACATAATAAGAATCAAAGTGAGGAATTATTACAAAATAGACATCTCGATATAAATCTCAATATTAAGAAAAGGTGACCTCTTCAAAGGCTTCATCAAAATTTCCATCACTATATGATATATTTATTCATAAAGAAACATTAATGGGTCACACTTCACTTTGATATCATGATATGAAAGATGGCAATCTCATTGGGGGGTAAAAATTTAGGTGATACATGTTGTGGTCCTCTTTGACATAATTTTCTTTCTATTTCTTACTACATGTTTTATTTTATATTTTTCATGATTTTTAGTTGATCTTGTCAATTGGAGGGCAAGATTTTGTTGGATTTTTGTAGGTCATGTACATTCATGGTTATTCCAATTAGGGGTAAAAGTGGGGGCATCTCTTAGTATTCACACACCTATAAGTATCTCACATATATATCTCTATTTTGAACTCTAGTTTCCTTATCACACATCTATAATAAGATTTTCATACTCACTTTATCATGCTTTTACTCAAACTTTTCATATTTATTTTATCATGTTCATGCATAGTTTTCTACACTTATATTATCATGTTATGATGCTTTAATTTTACCCAAATACTCTTTATCTTTCTCTCTCTCTCTCTCTCTCCCTGATTCATGTGCACTTTACAAAACACACAAAATTATGGTATATTGTGACTAAACAAACTCATAATTTATGTGCAATTCACATGTTATTTTTGGATGGTTGCTTTAGTTATTATAATATTAATTGCATTTGCGTTTTATTTTTACTTTGGTATGCTTTCTCATGTAATTTCATATTACACCAAAGTAGCGGAAAAATATAAAGGTCCCTTGCATTTTCCCCCTTTTTACACCACTTTATGTAGGTACCCTAGGTGCATAGCTTGAGCACATGATTTTGATCAATTTGGCACTCCCATTGACCCTTGACTTAGATTGGCACTTAGAAACATCATCTTACCTATGCTTTGAAGATCACCAATTTTCCTATCATTTTTTATTATACCCAATTTAAGACTACACTTGTAACCTCGATCCAATTCAAGGCCACAAGTGTGGCCTTGACCCACTTCATCCAATTTTAAAATTAATTTTGATTTTAAGCCAACTTAGTTCTAATTAGTTGTTATTGCTAACTCCTATGCCAAAAATTTTGAATTGTGCCCATAGGACATGTATAAAAGGACATCACTCCTAGGTCATTTATCATATCATCCACTACTATCCACTATCACATAAAAAAGGGCCACTCAATAATCACAGCTCTACCATAGTTCTATTTTACATGTCATTTTGATTACATCAATTCTTGTGTCAACAAGTATCAAAGCCTATTCCTTGTACTAGGTTACTCCATTCATTATATTTCAACAATTGTATGAAATCTCAAACACTTAGCATCATTGTACCACATCATTATTAGCTACTTATGCATCTATTACATATATTGCTTGATATATTTTCTAACTTTTTTTCAAAATCGTTGACTCAATCAACAATGCCTAACTAAGGAGCAACATGGGAAGCTAGTGGACTTCACACTCCTAGCATAATAAGCTCTAATACTATTGTTCAACACCACCAAGCCTTACATTTGTAGTTTTGGTACATGCTAACATTTATTATAGGTGCCGAAGATTTGAAAACTTTAGATTTATGGTCACAATTTTTAGATCAAAGTCATGTTTATAAGATTGTGAAATCAAAATTCACACATAATTTCATATTTTCATAAAATACATTAAATCTTAATTATCTATTTTCAAATCCAATTTCAAATATAAAAAACTAAATTACTAATTTATTATTACATTAATTGATTATATTAGATTACATTAAGATTAAGATTGTTTTCTCCTTTTCAAATATCTATCAATGTGATAAGTAGGAGGTATTTTTCCACAGCGTGTCAAATTATGATATTGCTATCAGGATTCAACCATGTAGTTTCGAGTCAAACTCATTGACCCATGTTTCATGAGTAGTGGTTCAACAAGAACCCATCTCTCATGATATCGAATGGTCCACTTAGCACTCATTGCATCTAGGTGATGCTCACAGGGTGAAGCACAGTCCGTCCGGGGGTCACCCATCCCGATCTTGCTCCACTCAAGCCGCTTAACGGGGAGTTTTCTCCAAGTTAAGCCCTCAAACTACATGGTTGAATCGATAGCAATATCATAATTTGACACTGCGGAAAAATACCTCCTACTTATCAATTGATGAGCTAAAGGGCTCTATTATGAATGGTTCATAAGGCACAACACTTGTCGGTTTTGCAAATGGGGTAACAACTGCGGGCTTAACCTTGGAGAAAACTCCTGGTTAAGCGCTGGAGGAGCTGATCGGGATGGGTGACCTCCCGGACGATGCTTCACCTGTGAGCATCACCTAGATGCAATGAGTGCTAAGTGGACCATTCGATATCATGAGAGATGGGTTCTTGTTGAACCACTACTCATGAAACATGGGTCAATGAGTTTGACTCGAAACTACATGGTTGAATCCTGATAGCAATATCATAATCTATCAATGTGTTTTTAAATTTAATATAACTACTAAAACTCATCAGATTTTATAATTAAAAAAAAAGCCTCACAATTAAGGTCCAATGGAAAGATTTTACTTGGGACTGCTGCCGCCTCCTCTTTAATACCTCTAGAGGTTAAATCACGCTCGTATATACCCCGAAAGATTTGTCTCCTTTCAGTCCCCTTGATATTAACAATGGTATCTTAGATATCGACTGCCTTTTTCACACGATGGCTGCTTCAATTATTCTCACACCCTCCATCCCCATCACTCGAATCAACCACAGAACCACTGGATATTACAACCCAACAATAATAGCAAGAAGCCCACAAGTTAATTATGCTCTCAAATCCTCATACCCATGCTTAAATAACCTCAGGAGGAGACATGTTCTTTTATCATGCGCATTCCCTGCACTGCTACTTAACTTGGCGTTCTTCCCCGGCATTGCTACAGCTGAAACAGTGAACACCAAAGGAAATGAGCTTATACAGAGTAAGTTCTTATATATCAGGTCTTTTTTTTTTCAAATACCCACAAAAAAAAGTACTTTACTTCTGTATACTGGGGTGCATGAAATCTGTGGTCATGGTCTTGAATTACGATGGACCTATTTCAAATGTTAACCATATGATACAGTACGAGCATTGCTTCTGTTTACATACTCTGAAATGGGAAAACCAGGCCTAAATGACCTTGAGGAATGTAAAGCTTATTAGAAGGTTTAATTTTGAATGGCAATTAGCAGCATAGATTCATATAAACCTAGGGCTGTTAGTTTCAGTGTCCTTGCATGGAGGGTATTTTTTATGGCCTGTTTTCTTGCTAGTTATTTGACAAAATTTTCAAGAAATCGAACTTGCTAATTAGCATCTTTTTCACAATTCAACTTATCATTTAAGATATAGATAATGTTATTGTATTCACCACAACATGCATGCCTTTAAGACCAAAGTCTACTTATTTCCCCCAAAATCAATCCAACCATTCTACGATTATAAAGAAGTTTCCAACCATTAGAATTTTCCCTGATTCCATCCAGTGGCCTTTGTGCATCCCTAAGACCTTTGCCTGCCCCTATCTCATGAGACTAGGCGTGCATGCCAGGTCTAATATGCCCAAGAGCCCAGTTCTTATGTTCTTGCACTTATTGTGATTTCCATCTGTGGACCTCACTCTACCTCTAATGTTATAAATGTAGATGGTGTCTTCACTAGTTCTGTTATGGTCGAATAGGTATCAATTCCAAAGTCTTTGCCCCCATTATGATGGTGTTTGCCAGCCCATTTAAACTTCACCTACCCCTTTCTCATGAATGTAGATGTGCATAACCTGGTCTATCACGGCCTAGAGATATTAACTCTAATGCTCTTGCACCCATTGTGATTGCCATCTTCAGTCTCATTGGACCCCCCCTACCTCTGTAGACATGAAGGTAGATGTGTTTAATCCAGTTCAAATATGGCCCAATTAGGATTAATTCCAGTGTTCTTCCATCCATTGTGTTGGCCTTTGTGAAGCTCCTTCCTGGTCTCCAACTTCAATTCTCATGAATGCCAATGTGCCCATCCACACAAGCCAAAAGGTCTACAGGCAGTGGCTTAGTATGGGGATTCTTAGCTTGAATATATGTTGGACATTTTCTTCACAACAGCAAGATGGGTTGGTTGGCCTCCAAATCCATGAATATATGTGTGCGTCAATATTTTATAATTTTGAAAATATAAAATGAAATGGCTGACATTGAATTTGTTTGTACAACAGAGCTTTTAGAGAAGTCCAGAGCCAACAAGGCTAAATATGACAAGGAGGTGAGAAATTCTCTGTTTTTTCCCTTTTTCTTCTGTTTGTGTGCGCCCATCTCTTTGAGAAAGAGTGCAAGTGGAGTCAGGTGAAGGTGACTATCATGGAATGTCTCCTCTTACATCTGACCTAAGTTCTGTGACATATTGCAGAGGCTAGATGATTACTACAAGCGCAACTACAAAGATTACTTTGAATTTGTTGAAGGGTCCCTTAAAAACAAGGAGGAAATATCTGAGGCCGAGAAAGGCATTCTAGAATGGCTTAAGAAAAACAGATGAGAGGACTGTTCAGAAGTTTGGAATTTGATTAATTCCAACATCTGTATGTTACGAGTCATTATATTGTCTGGGTGTTGCAACTATGCAAACCTGCTTTTCAGCGAGCAGTAAATATTCATGAAATTTTTTTTTGTGCAAGCAAGTTATTATGAAGTAAGTGGGATATTCTGGATAAATATATAGACATTCTCTTAATTGCTCTTTTCAAAATCTCCACTTGCAGGTTTAATGAACAGCACAGTGAAGGGTTTCTCTTTTTTTCTCCAATTTTATAAATACAAATTCCTATGGAGTTAGGCATGACCTCAGATGATATATCTCCAGACAGCAAGGACAAAATGTTGTTGATTGGATATAATGGGCAACTCAGATTATCTAATAAGTTCTGTTGTATATTCCATTTTGTTATCTTTTTAGATGGAAAATTAATCAGGTATTAATCCCTTTTTTGCTTTGCATAAAAAATCTGAATGCCTGTAAATTCCAATTCATGTATTTTATGGTACTGTTCTTTTAATATATCCCCGCTGAATTATGATTACCAAGACGTTATAAAGCTTTGTGGGTTGTCTGCTACTCCATGTCTAACCTGCAAATTTAAGTGTTGTAAGTTAAGTTCCTTGGGTGGAACACCCGAGCTGATGGCTCAGTTATGTAGTTTTGTTATTAAAGTTGGAAAGCACAATTTTATATGAATTCAGCTTGTAACCTGTTTGCCAAAAGTGCCACTTAATAACCGTTCAAAGCAAGCCCAATTCATCGGCGAACACAAATTATGTTTATGTATGCTCTTTAAGCTCTATCTGACTGGAGCCATTCAAGCACATACATAGAACATACACTTACATTTTGAGAAAAGACTTAAATTGCTCTAATACAGATCTTTGTGAGCCAAACACTTGCAGAATCTGTTTAATCAATCATTTATTATCATCAATCATTTTTTTTATCAAGGTTACACGGGGACGCATCCCCTGTCCCAAAATCCTCTGTCCCCGTCCCCTGTCGTCCCGGGGACGGGGGGACGCAAAGGGGACGTCCCCTTGCCGTCCTTGAAAATGCAAATTCCATCGGAAATGTCAGGAAATGTTTCCTTCACTTTGGGTACGTTTCCCCGTCCTCGATACGGATTGGGGACAGTTCCCTGTACCGGGGACGGCGCCATCCCCCACAGGCTGCAAGTCAAAATATATTAAAAAATAATTTTTTAAAGGTTTAGTTCCTTCACACGAGGCCCACCAACTGTTTAATGTTTTAATTGTTTGGGCTAAAGTCTGAAAAAGACTAAATATTAAATCTTTTAGTTCCACTCTTGCCAAAGGATGATAGTGACTCAGATAGTTCTGAGTCTTTGGATATTCATAGCCCGAATGAGGCTTTATTTCATAGACTGTTGTATTTAATATTTTGATTTTCATGTTTGAACTTTGAGACTTCTGGATACATGTTTGAGACATTTGGATATTTCATATTGATAGACCATGGTTTTATTGATGTTTGATACTGCTGTGATAAAGTTTATAATGCTTTAATGACATTTCTTATGTTGTTATAGTACTACTCTCGCGATTTACTTACATATTGATATTGTTGTTATCAATTATTAATTTGTTGACATATCTATCTCTCTTTCCCTCTCTATCTCTCTCTCTCTAATATATTAATAAATTTTGAAAAAATTACACACACACACACACACACACACATATATATATATATGTATTATGTATGTCGCTGTCTCTTGCCGTCCCCCAAAAATTGCCTCTTAGGAAACGTCCTGGAAACGTGTACCCTGCCGTCCCCCCGTCCTCGTCCCCGACAGGCCGTGGAACATAGTTTTTTATTTTATCTCTAGTTGACCTTAAGTTTGAGGTTAGATTGAGATTGGCTTAGTTTCAATGGTTCTTGGGAGATTCTCTAAGTAATTCTCACTGAAAGGCATTTGTTTCTAACTTTATTTGCTTAGTAGAAGCTATTGGAGGATTTATGAGTGGGGATTTTGGCATTAATGCTTGTAGTTGGAGCTCCCCTTTATTTATTGTCATTATGTTCTTCCAAAGTATTACTTCCTTCATAAAAGGTAAATTAATATAACGTTTTTATAGTTTATAAGTATACATATACGATTTTTTTTGGGGTTGTTAGATGAATAGTGTACATCATGTTAAAAATATAAAATATGACACAATTCACCTAAAATATAGGTGAAATGTAATTATACCTCAAAAGTTTATGTTGGAGCCCAAAAACTAACACAAGTGAACACACTGTTAATTACCAAGAGCTATATTGGTAGTAAGAGTGGGATCATTATTGGAGGGTTTGCTCCAACTAGTGGGGAGATCTTGATTATCAAGTATAGGCTCCGAATCTATGATGGTATCCTCTTTGCCATGAAAATATGCATGAAAATTAAATAATAGAGTAACAATACTTGATTTTTTATTTTTATTTTTTTATCTAGATAGCCAATGTAGATGTTTAAGAGTAATTTATCCCATTGTAGAAAATTGATAAAGCGTGTACAAAATTGTTGGAACTAGTAAAAATATTCACTACGAGTCACTTCCAAAACTATAGGATCAATCATATATTTATGAATTTGACCTATGCAATTGTGGATATGGTCTAGATTTCAGTTTTTGTAAATCTTTGATTTTTTTTTTCCTTCATTTTGTCTTAAAATTTTGTGTTCATTTTCATATAAAAAAATTACTGTTGTGGATCAAATTTTGAATTTGAGAGGGATAGTATATCCCTTGTGTCAAACCTCAAAGGATATCAATTCGATGACTTTGATAATGATAAAAAATAATAGGAAAAATATAACTAATGCCTAAGATGTTCGTGCAAGCAAGTAATGCAATAATAAATGATTTGACTATGCCAATGAATGTATCTTGAATGTTGTAAAATATTTTAGGGTGGTCTCTATGTCTATAAAATAAACTAATCTTTACCTCTTTAAATATAACTCCAAGTTTCACAAATAAGAAATTCCTATGTAAAGTCTACATACAATAGTCAAGTGTGAAAGGTAAGGTTGACCCTAAATTTGAACTAAAAAATAAAAGTTTTAGGATAATTTCAATAATTATGTATTTGATATAGGGCAATAAATGGATGGCTTTTAGGATCACCGTGGATCCTTGGGGTGAGTGGAAATGTAGCGGTGAGTGCAAGATCATGATGGGTCAAACTGTGCTTCTAAGTGGCAATGAAAATACAAAAAAAAAAGACTTAAGCTAGTTCACATAATTTTTTTGAATAGGCTATTAACATAATTTGGAAAATATGTAGGAACAAAACTTGTAGTAAATTAAATGTGGTTTGTAAGTTGCTATGATTTTTTTGGAAAAAATAATTTTATTTGGCAAAATTTTGAAATTTCATTGTAGCTGTACTTTAATTTTTGAAAAAAAATTAAAACATGTGTTTCTCCAACCAACCTAATTATAGCAAAACCAAAATCTAAATATTTCAATATAAGTAGAGGATACATGTTGGGATTTTTTTTATAATTTTTTTGCAAGTAAATAATTAGTTATGACTTTTTTTAGTAAGAATTTTTATTAATATTAAAAGCTATTTGTCCGACCACCCTAACTTAGTAAATTTTTTATGAAATTGTATTTTTTTTTAACCAATAGTTTGTGAAGCATAGAGTGTGACACATTTTTTGGATTCAAAAAATGTGTAATTGTTTAGAAGTTATAGATGTTTTTCAATCAACCTATCAATCAAGACTTTACACATAGTGCATGTAGAAAATCAATAATAATTATCTATTAGCCCGCACGGGTAGCAAAGTTGGCTTGGGCATTGGGTTTGCTCCCCATTGGTCTCGGGTTCAATTCTGCTCCCGGGTTTAAGAGGTGGGACTTCTTGTGGGTAGCGAATCTCACCCGCAGGGGACTAGTCTCGCCCCAACTCGCCCTAGGTACCCAAGATATGGGCTGCTGGGCCGTTGAGCTGGGTCATAGGGACACCCTTGTCGTATAAAAAAAAAATCTATTAAATTTAAAATAAACCATATCTTATATTAGTAGAATGTTGACAGTTTATTTAATAAATCCTTTTCATTTCATCAAATTTGGATTAAAAAAATTTATTAGCTCATAGGGTGAAGTCCAAAAAAACAAGGAAAACCTCTAAAAACATTGTTGTAGTTGACTTTTTAAATTTAACATCCCAAGCCAAATCCCAAAGCACTACAAAGCAATAATCGAGGCAAAAGAAATTATTAAAAAAATGACTATCCATTAGTAACAAGATCCATTTCTTGAATTTTTTTGGTTGACTATAGATTGAAATTTAACATATGTTATAATATTATTATTAATATTTAATATTTAATATTTAATATCAATATTAATATTTAATATTTAATATTTAATATCAATATTAATATTTAATATTTAATATATACTAGCATATATTAATATATATTTTTTGATACGTAAGCAGTTTTTTTATATATATTAATTTATAAAAAAAATTCATACATTCGTCTGCTAAGTAGGAAAACCATCACTTCTAAGACCCCAAAAACAACCCGTCACCATACATCCTTCCCATATTCTTCAAACACAAAGATAAGGTTTTCAAAATTTGCAGAACAACTAACTAGACCTAACCCCAACACGACCAACCAAATTCATACATTTTCAAACAAAACGACTACTGTAATTTTCAAAAAACCAAGGAACTTAACTAACTACAGGAACCCATTGAGCTTAGCAAAGGACTTGAAGTCCCGTATCCATTTGAAACCACCAACCACTATTAAGCTGAGCATTTTCTTCAGGTACTCCACTGCAACCACAACAATCATCTGATGGCGCATGAGGCCACCCCACTTAGGTCCAAAAGAAAAGGATAAAACTTCACTGCCTCATCAGTCTCCCGCAAGAGCATCAGGTCACTTGGGAACCAGATACCAGTACCTAGAATTGTAGACTTTAGAACCTCCTCCACACCACCGACCAAACCCTTCCTAAACAGCCTCACCAACAACTCCTTTGCCTCTAGCTTAGGAACACGACTATCCAAAAGAGAAGCCAAAAACCTCGATGAAATATGCACATTATCCCTCCCACACTCCTTTCGCTCAAGATGCCCAAAACCCAAAATCATTTTAATTGCTGCGATGGTGAGAGGGTCAATGTTAAGCAACATCCGCTTCAACCTTTGGTCCTTAATCTTGCGAAACACCGCCTGCCTCGAAGACGCTTGCAGATAAATTGGAGTATCTGCTCCAAACCACACCACTCCCTCCATTGAGACTTCAATTATAAACTTTGAACGCCCAACCATTGCCAACCACCAACAACACCAGAGACCAAGCAATTGCTACCACTCAACCCACCACCATTAGCACAACGAGAACACCTAGAATGCGTTAATTCTCTGAACAAACTGTCACCTCCATGCATTAAAAATGCCCACACTTGCCTAGCGATGCTTGCATCACATGAGCGAGAAATCATTACCAAGTAAGTGAGCTGTCCTTACAGCATAAAAACTGTCTTGCAAATCCTTCATCGTGAACGAAGCCTTCATTAAAGAAAGTGCTTAAACTGACAACCTCAAAAGCATGTACTCAGAATAATTGTCCTCTCCACCAAAGTGCTCTTCAATGCCTTCAACATCCACGCCAACATAAACACTCCGACGCGGCATCCACGAACCCTGTCCCGTTGGAATCCCTCTGCCAACTTGGAGGGCCACTCTCCCAACCACCCACTAACTTCACTCCATAGCATGACCAATCACTTTTCTATCAGGGCCAATCACACCCATGTTAGATAGGAGATCAACATCAACATTCCCTTCCCTAAGAATGTGATTGAACATGACTTGATCAAAACCTTCCAGCAAACCTAGTGCCACCTCCAGTTTCTCACCCAGCTTCCAATTCAGAATTTTTTTTGACCTCAAGGTGTTGATTACTAAAGAGGAGTCACCCTCAATAACCACCTTGCCCACTTTCAATTCTCTACATAAATTCAGACGAAGAATTAAAGCTTGAAATTCTGTTGCATTGTTTGTTCCCTCAGGAAGAGCAACTGCTAAAGACCCTAAAACAATCCCCTTGTTGTCCCTCACGATGCACCCAACACCCAAAGGACCAGGATTGCCCTTAGAAGCTCCATCAAAGTTTAGTTTCACCCAGCTCAGATCTAGATGGAACTAGGCCACCCTACTACGCTCCTCTGCTATTCCTGCACCCTCCCGAGCCTGAAAAAGCTAGAGCCTTAAGACCACACCAATTCTTCAACATCAGAGAATCCCATACCGAGAAGTTACACCCTTTAGTGTTCATCTCTTCCAACCTTGTGTTAAAACATTCCACTATACAAGCCTCTATTTTACTTTGCAATCTAGGGATTGTAGATGTCTAATAATCTGCAAAATGTTTAAACTTTAACACACATTAGCATGTTAGTCATTTAAAACATAAGAAATTAAACATCTCTATGAAATACTCCATCATGTTAAATATGCAACCAAAGAAACAATGAAACTAAACAAAAGCATATGAAAACATGATGCAAACTCTATCTCATAGTGGATTGGTGCTACTTTGATGTGGAAAGTAGCCCTTTCCCAACCCTTGATAAGCTTTCAAAATGATGAGCAAGATGCAAGTGATGAAGACGAATGTGTGTATAGTGTAGATGCATAAAACTATGGATAGATTTCAAGTAGAGAAGGCCTCTATTTATAAGTTAGAGGTTTGAAGAATTGAAGAATAGGAAGAATGTGGGATTAAGAAAGGACCAATGAGATTGAGACACTTGTATCAATGCCAATGGGTAAGGATTGATCACACTTTGTATGTGTTTGTAAGAGGCACCAAATGCATGTTTGAGAGACATGAAATGCATGTGCTTGAATTGTTTTTGGGGGGAGAAATTGTTTGAATGAGAAAGTCAAATAAAGGGAGTTAAATAAAGAATATTCCCTATAATGTGCTTTTGAGAGGGAAAATGAGATAATTAGTTAATTAGAAAAATTGATTTTCATATGCAAGTGGGTGGGTTAGTCAGGGGTTGAGTTTGACTGAGGCTGAGTCAAAAGCTAGAGAATGGGTAATGAAGATTAAAGTTAATTAATTAAAATTTAATTAACTTTGAGTGGGTTAGTGAATTTGATTTAAATCATTTGATTTATTTAATCAAATAAGAGGACTTTGGGTATTAATTAAACAAATTGATTTATTTAATTAAACAAGAGGACTTTGGGGATTTAATTAAATAAATTGATTTATTTAATTAAATAAAAGGACTTTAGTGAATTAATCTAATAAATTACTTTATTTGATAAATAGAGGAAATGATGTTAATTGATTAGAATTAGATGCATGACATCGATTAAGATTATTTGCATGTCTACATTTTGCCCCTCTTTGAAGCAATGTCCCTGTTGCATTGGTTCAAAGAATAACCTTGTTGAGATCAAAATTTATTTTTTATTTTATTTTTTTGGATGCCCTAGTGGAAAGTACGCTAGTACACTGCCCCCTAGAGAGATCGGGCAAAAATTCTAATTTTCAGGTCGATCTCACGATAAAGATTCAGGATTAGTTCAGCTCAGAGGGAACTAGAAAGCTCGAATGTTTAATGTAGACCAATTTGATGATGTATAGACAGTCATCGGCTATGGGTAGCCTCATGTATATTTTTGAGATATCACACAAATTTGGATAGAATGTTAGTAAAGATAAAAGAATAAGAAGAAATGAGATGGTGAAAGAGAGGATCCAACAAGTCCATGATTTGATGAGACTTTATTAGAGATGATGATGAGAGTGGATGATGTTTTTCTTATTAGGAATTGGGATTTTAAATGAGCTTACTTACCTTATGTTTGATAACACACATAGATACGATGCATCAAGGTATAAAGAACCAGGATGGCATTGCACCTAGTGTGATGGACTTTGACTCGACAATTAGATAGGAGTACTCTTGTTCACACCTGGCATACAAAACCTTATTTAGAATGCAGTTCAAATATTCCAAACATCTCAGACCAAAACATAGAAAGTCAAGCCTTCCTATGTGGTCAACAAGACACCTAAAACGCCCTCCCTAGAAACCAAACAAAGAATGCATGGCCAAGGTTATATTACAAGAATATCCAACAAGCACAATAGATAAAAGATAATGATC
>VDFB02077979.1:0-25814 GCA_007258455.2 Sequoia sempervirens
TTTTCCTACTTGACATTCCACACCTCTTCGGCGTACCCATTGCACACTAAGGTGCAATTCCTAGTTATATTAATATTATCCTTGCCTAAATTGTTGATCCTTCTTTAGAGGAGTCCGCTGCATTTGCAAGAGTAAATCACTGCCGTCTCAAACCACTTTGTTGCTTCTCTATTTTGTCTTATTCATTTTTGTCTGTTTCCTATTTTGTCTTATATGCTTGCAGCTTTTTAAAATAATATTTTGTCTTATTCATTTTTTTTGTATGATTCCTGTTTGTCTTATATTTTTATTTTATTTTCAAACGAGTTTATCATTTTAAGGAGATCGTCCAATCTCATGGCAGGGGCATGAAGTAAGGTGGGTTTTGGGAAGTAGTGTCAAACAAGCTAACTTAGGAGAATCCATTGTTGATGCAGCTCTATGGTTATCAACCCATAGGTTTATGGATCAAGTGGTATCAGAGCCGTAATTTCCATTGGGAAATTTGAGTCTTTAGGTTGTGCAGGTATATCCCAGCAAACATATCAAGTGACAACAAAGGTTTCCTACATTTTGAACTTGCAATCAAATCTAGTGAGTGGTTGAGAGTTACAATGGCAAGAGAAAGAAGATTGGGAAGCTCGATTTTGTAAACATGAAGAAAATGTTGCTAGGGTCCTGAATTTTGAGAAGTTGGACATACTGGAAGGTATGATGTTGGCCCTCGTCTCCAAAATGGGAATCCCAAAAGATAATTGAAGAAGGCAAATCAGAAAGAGTAGAAATGGAATGAAGTGAGTCCTCTAAGGTAAGGTTCTTCAAAGTAGAGGCAAAAATTGGCATCCAGCCATATGATGATGAGATTGGCTCTGAAACACTGGACCAATGGGTGTCCCAGGTGGAGGTATACTTCAATCTCCATTAGCTGTCCCCATAACTTCAGATTTCTTTTGCAAAACTAAAATATTTCGGACATGCTCTTATTTGGTATGACAGCTTTGCACGCTCGTTGAAAATCAAGAGTGACGCTAGTTGTGAAGTGGAATGATTTTAAGAGGCTGCTTTGTAAACAATTCTATCCTATATGCCATGTAGAGGAGTGGGTGATGATAGTACCATAGCTGAAAAACTCACGAATACTTGCGAGTCAAAAACTGCAATGAGTTACTTGCCTAAAAAATTGCTGGTGATTTTTTCTAAAAATCGTGGTGAGTTTTGATAAAAACTCACCAATTAAACACTAAAAACTTGCTTAAAGGAGTATAGATTCAAAATTTTCACCTAATGTCAAAAACTTTATATGATTTTTGCATTTTGGGCATGTGATTGGTGACAATTGGCGTCAGTTTAAGGCACGTGAACCCAAGGGCCACCCAAAGAAAAACAAAAAAACATTTTTATAAACAAAAAAGTGCCAAATACCTAATTTTTCCCTAAGTGATAGAATTGTGAAAATAGCATGTGCCATGAAGGTGTGTTTGGTTTCAAAGGCCTAATTTTGAGTTGGTGGTGGGGGCTTTGCCCCCTAGACTCTACAAGGGATGCTACCCCTTTATCCTACTGGGGGTGTCGCCCCCAAACCCCACAAGGGGCACTGCCCCTCAACTCTGCTAAGAGTGCCCCCAAACTCTCACAAGGGCACTACCCCTCACCCCTACTGGGGGCATTGCCCCCAAACCCCTACAAGGGGCACTACCCTTCAACTTCATTGGGGTCTTCACTCCTAGCCCACCACTAGTTATTGGGATCTCGTCACATAAGAAACTTGACTACAATGAGGGAGTGGCAAGGAATTGGGATATAACTCTTGAGTGTGCTGACTTAAACATTATTACCGCACAACTTGCCAAAAATCTCTAGATTAGGCAACTTCTACATATAACATGGCTAGTGGAAGTGGCATTGTAACTCATTAATAGGTTGAACTTATTTTTTGGTCTATGATGTGTATTAAACTCTAATTTGTGTTTTACAAATTAGTAATATGTGTTTTTGAAGAATTTTATTTTTTTTAAATGTAGTTTAAAATGTTCAATAAATTTGTCGAGTTTTTGCCGTCTAATTTTTTCAACTATGGGTGATACAATGGCATTACTCAAGCCAAAGGCAAAGGTAGAAAATGCAAGCTTACACCAAAGAGTCTAGGAGGAGGGCAGTTCAAATGGGTAAAGATATCATGGATAAAGAAGTGCTCATGAAATATGTTCGACTATTTGGTCACTTGAAGAGGCATGTTCACAAAGCCAAGCACTAGGATATAGACAAGGCATGTGGTCATGTGCACTACCTTGAGCTAGATAAAAAGGGGAACCCTTTCACAAAAAACAAGTATGGTGGTACCAAAAATGAGGAAGAAAATAAGGAAAAGAGTAAAACAAATGCTACTTCCACTATCAACTCAAAGGGCAGATGCAAGGGAAAGCCTCATTGCTCAAATTGTGATAGAGATGGCCATACGGATGATAACTATTGGAAGCTGCATCCCAAGTTGGCTCATTCAATTAGATGAAGGGTGAAAGAAAGAATTTCTTTTACATGGAAAAGGGCATAGAAATTCATTGAGATTTGTCTAATTATGACAGGCACATTTATTGTGCCGAACTCAAGAAAGGAGCTTCAAATAATGGCAGTAGCTCTCATGGAGTGGAAGAGCTCACACAATTATTTCAAGCAAGGGTCAAGGTGAAAGGTAAGAGATTCCATGCCTTGTTTGATTCATGCTCTCAATTAAATCTGGTTTCTTATAGGCTGGTTAGTGCATTGGGATTAGAGGTTGTAAATCACCCACATCCACAACTGTCGGTGTGGCTGCAACGCAAGAGGGACATGAAGGTAACCAAGCAATGCATGTTGGTAATCAGATATCCAAAGTACAAAGATGAAGCGTTCAACATTGTGCCATTGGAGGTTTGCAGTGTATAAAAATTAGTATTGAGGGCAAGTGCAGGCATGAAAAGGCTAATATTGGGGTTGCTGTAAAGCCTCAAGCTGAAATTGAAAAGCAAACTAAAAGGCAGCATGGTCCAAGGCTGTCACAAGGAAGAAAGCATGTTCAATTCAAGGGAGAGGAAGAGCATAAGGCCCTAGTGGAATCCACAAAGGTGAGCAGTCTTTTCTTTCCTTTATAGTTTCGGTTTTGCTGATGCCATAAGTGGATCAGTCATAGGACAAGCTGGTGTCCACAATTGGTTTACGTATGCTTGAAAGGTAGATCAGGATTAGGTGATACCAAGCCAAAACAAGGACTCTTGAAAAGGCATGTGGACTGAGAGCCCTTTAACTTGATTTTAGTAGTGTCCTAAGGCTTTTGGGACCAAAAGCCCCCTAGATAGGGAGGTGTGATTCAAAAAACTTGATGGAGAAGTTTAGATCTAGTGGTTTTCCAGTCAGGCACTTTTGTAGGAAGCTACAAATACCCGTAGAGGCAAGGTATAGGTTGCCTGCAGCAATGCTACGGGTGATCACAAAGCTGTTACAAGTATAGTATAGCTTGCTACAAGTGTTAATAGACTAATATGTTGTTTGCTATAGGTGTTAAGTTAAGTGCTACAAGTGTTCATATGACTTCCAATTAGCATGAGAAGGAGAGCAATTGGAAGCATTGTTTTGTACTAGAATCATTAATGAGGGTGATTCGTATTACTTTTAGCAATGTTATAAGAGTCAAATTGGTAGGTCAACAAAAGTATGTTTGGGCATTTGAAGCTACAAGCGACTTGATGGTGGTTTGAAATGCTGTCATACTGCACGTGGTGTCAACCCATGCATATCTTCATGGCTGCGGTCCAGTTCTGGGTAAGTCATAGCAATTGGGAGCTCATTTCAGACAACAGATTGAACAGAAGCAAATTGCCTTGCATAAGTGGCTTGAGATTGGCCGCGTGTCTCTCTTCCACTGGGGTGACACCAACTAGGAAAACACCTATTGTATGTGTTGCTGGTGAGCTATTTTGCTATCCCTGGGCCATGACAGCCGGATTATTCCTCTTGGCGGCAGTGTCTCTCCTTTAACCACGATGATAGTGTTGTTATGATATGATTGGTAGTTGCTTCATTTACTCACACAAGCTGACTTGGTGTTTGTTGTTGGTGAGCAGATTGTGAGCAGTTACTGTAATGAGCACCCCTGATTTTTTTATTGTAATGATTTGTTTGCAGGTTTGTTTTCCAATGAAAGGGTTTTGTTGATGTTTACTTTCAGATTGCATTCAGAACTTTTAAAAGAACTATTTAGCATGAAAGTAAGCAACAAAATATATAGATAATAGTGCTGAACATAACAGGTTTATATTTCAGACTTCATAGAACATGTGCACCATTTTATAATCAGATTTAAACTTATTGCAGACCTGGTATATTCTTCAAGCACAGAGTAGAATGCTCAGATCTGATTCAATGTCCAACCCTCAAGCACATGGGGCCAAGGCACTTGGTTTGTCCAATCTTCAAGCCTTCAAACACCCTAAAATTTGCTCCAGCACTGTCAAACTCTTCACCAGCAAATTCCAACACCCAAGAGTGATGAAAAGGAGTCAACTAATTGCAATTTTGGACTTGATACAAACCCAACATGCCTAAGATGAATGATACGGACTCCTGGGAGGTGTGACCAACATTTAAAATCAGTTCTTTGCCAAACATGCCAAGTGAACACTCATTTTGTGGCGCCCAGCAATGAGGAAAACTCAGAAACAATACCCAGAATGATACTTAGCAGTCCCACTGAGTTATGAGCAAACTTTTTTCTTCCAGTATCTCAGAAAAAACACACCAGCACACTAAAAAGGCATCTTAATCACTACCAAACTTGAACAGCACTCCAATAAAGCTCACATCACACCAAAAACTAAACACCCATATCAGAAAACTTCATAAATTTTCATCTTCTCCAAACCCAAATCACCAAACCAAGCCAAAATCACAGTCAATAGCAAACCAAGAGCACCAACCAGCTAGGGTGGATGTTTCAACACAGAAACCAGCAACCAAGAAGAGGGTTTTCATCCTCAACCAGCAAAAGAAGAACTCCCCGAGCTCATTCCAGCAGCATCTCCTTAAGTTGTCAAAAAACATGCATAACCAAATGAGAGCTCATACTCGTATTTATAAAGTGAGGGACAGATTAGGGCAACTCTCATTTTATTTCCCCCCATTTCACCTTTTTGAAAATAATATGAAATAACCCCAACAGGGGCGTCCAACTTTTTGCCTCCAAATTTTCACTTTTCATTTTTTTTAAATGACATTAAGTCCCCACTAGGTGTCCCACCTTATGAGGCATAACATTAGCCTTAAAAAATGATAAATTACCTCCCTTCTAGGCACCACACAAGGAAGAACACTTGCCCTCTTTTAAAAACGTCACCTTTCTAGGCCAAGGGGTACACTTCATGAACCCACACCCCCCACTTAAGTTATAAAGCAACATTATAAAACTTAAGTGATAATAAATCAAATATTAATCCGATCACCATTAGAACTTACCATGGCCATAATTAGAAAGCACTGCATTGAGCTGCTGGAGGAATAGAGCCAAGACCAAGTGCTAAAAATAGCAATTTCCTAAAAATAGTGAGTGAAATCACCAAACTAACCCAATCAAAGACCAACTAGAACTTACTAAAAATAGTAAGTTACTAAAAATAGCCACTGCTAAAAATAACAACTTTGCTGGAAAAGACCTAGAAAAAACTCAGAAAAACCCACAAAAGCCCACTGGTAACATCAATTTACTCCTTTGAACATATTGACACAAACCCAAAAAGTTAGCACCAACTGCAAAGCAAAAGAACCCAAAAAAGGGGACATTATAGTTACATGGATGATCGTTGCCTTTCAAGGCAACCATCCATATTCCCAAGAGAGAATAGTTGGAAGGGGTTGTCATTTCCAAGATAACCATTGATCTTCGTTAGGAAGGAACATAAGGGAATAAAAGAAAACAGAGAAATCAAATGTGGAGCCAGTCAATGAGCTAAAAAGCACTTTTAGATTCTTGTGATGGAGAAGAAGAGTGAATGTAGGGATAGATTACAGCACCAATAAGACCATTAAATTGGCAATCTCCTTGTACTGACACTATCATGGTGAATGGAATGTTAATGTGCATGCCCTTCCTAGAGTTTTTCACCCATTGGGTTTTCTCTAGATGAAATCTGTGTTTTGTAGTTTTGTTCACTGCGTGTACTGTACTGTTGTTTTATTTTCATGTCTCTTACTGATTTCACATAATTAATACTGCTGCAAGTTAGTTTTTATGCACTAAGGCAGGTTAGTAAAAGTTATGTCAAACAAACTAACCTAGGAGAATTCTTGTTGATGTAACTCTAGGGTTATCAACCCAGAGGTTCGTGGATTAAATGCACAGAGTGAATGATGATCCAATGACATTCTTTGTGGCTTCCAACAGTTGAGGATGTTTCCCTTTCATTTTATCCACAAAAATCTTAAATTTTTCCACCTTGACTAAGGTTCAATGGTGTAATCTTGAAGATCATACTGTTCCAGTATTAACATATCTAATATTCCTTTCCTTTGGGTAGCCCTAACTGACCTCAAAAGGTTTTTAAATTGTACCTTTGTGAGCCAAGTGCCATCCAGCCCTCAATTCTCAACACACTTTTCTCTAGGAGAAACATTGAAGCTTTCTGTAGATAGGTCTGCGCACACAGTTACTTCACCTTTCTCTTGATTTCTTCACGCTTTTTATTGGGTGAACCATTTTCTCTCCCTTCTTATCCTAACCTAGGGACAACCTGCTGACCATGATATGAAAAAAAATCCCACAAGACAATTGATTTATCTTGATGTTCGTTAAAACACCTTTCTTCATCCTGCAACTTGAGGTGGTTTAATTGTAATTTCTGCAAAAGAGGGCCCAGTACAATAATCATGGGATCTGTAAACACTAAAGTCTCTTCAATTTCATCAAAGGTGACAACACTAATTATGCAAAAGATGGCAGCATCTGTAGATTGTCTCTTTAAATCCACGATGGCCATCTCATATTCTGCAATAATATTGCTCAGCACTTGAATTTGCTCCTTTTGATCCCTTGCCACTTTATCTGTGGCAGTCCTCATGCAACATTTACAGAGGAGATTTCCTCACCATGAGCTTTACTCACATCACATAATTCTGTTTTGTAATTTTATAGGCCACCTTAGTGCCTGCCCTTTCCTCGTATACCCGATCTGGCTCATCTTGCCCTCTTTAGACTGATCTCTGCTTTACAGTGGCTCCTTGGTGATCTGTTACCTGTGTATGCAGGATCCACAGAGACTAGCCCGACTGAGAAGGTGGTACAGGGGCCCTGGACCCTTCATGTGTCAATCCTCCCACAAGGGATTAAAAAGCAGGAATTTGGGATTGTGGAGTAACTAGTATAGATATCTTAAATACATCTATCTAAAAAATGCCAAGAAATATCAATTTAGAGCTATTATATTTAATTATGAATTATTTTACTATATTTACATTGTTTACTTTATTTTTATTTGAAGAGCTTTTTCTTTAACTGAAGAGTAATGTTATTTACTTAAGAGTCATTTTATAGTTTTTTTATTTACTCTTGAATTGTTTTATTTTACTTTAGAACAATTTTATTTACTTAAGAGCTATTTTATAGTTTTTGTTTAGCTGTAAATAGTTTTTATTTTTTAACAGTCACAACATGACAGTCCTTTATTCCACTGTAGAACACCTCTTGGCATAACAACAGAAGGGGATGGAGTGCCCACCAAGGTTGAGAAAGAAGATAAATGTGTTTGTAGAAATGGTTCTTGGAGGGGAAGACAAGTGAGAACTTGACTTTGTAGAAGAAAGGGATGGAAAAGATGTGTCAGCAGGACTTAAGGAAGACACGGAATAACTCAAAACACCACCTAACTCTTGCACAAATGATGAGATCTGAGGCAATGTCATGCCCTGTAAAAGGAATGTCACAACCTTCCCTCTGCTTGTTGATTTCAACCCTGAAGAAAGATCCATTATCATTACACCACCCAATTAATTCTCTGGAAATGCCCCCATAGCTTCTTCCATCAATTATACAAAAGTCTGTGTAGCCATTTCCCTAGAGGCTGATAGGATTGGTTGAGTAGTGAGTATCACTGCTGGGGTTTGAAATGAACAAGAGAAATTGCTGGTGGATGTGAAATATGAACTGGCAGAAGAAGTGAAACCCTGCTAGGAGAATGGCACACTGATCTGTCTTTGCAAAGTAATAGACCCAAACAGGGAGCTTTTCACTTCTAGCTATTATTTAAAATTTGCAAACCTTGGGGCCTTGGGTTAACAATGTGCAGCCATCTAGGTTGCAAAAGTGCACAGCACTAAATGCCTAGGGAATGACATAAAAGGGGTAGATGACCATAGCCCTGCTCCTTGAAATCTTTTCTTTACTGTATATCCTTTTCAATTTCCACATCATTTACTACATTTCTATGTATATAATCCAAAGAATTAGGGTCATGTCTATATTCCAACATAATTCTAGGTGAATGGTTTTTCAGGAGTGCACACCCAGCCTTTGTTTTATCATACATGGCCCTGGTTACTAGCCCTAAACTGTAAGCAACTGCTTGTCTGAGCACTTCTCTATGCATGGATAATTGGTCAAAAGGATTTTGTAACCAACTCTCAACAGAAAGTTGTGATACATAGTAATATGATTGCATGTAAATGCTGCCAATTGCCTCAGGGATGACATAAAAGGGGTAGAGGAACATGACCCTGCTGCTTGCAGTATTTTCCTTTGCCATATATTATTTTCAACTTCCACATCATTTGGTGCATTTCCATACACATCATTCAAAGAATGAGGTTCATGTCTGTATTACAACACAATTTTAACTGAATGGCTTGTCAAGAGTGCACAGTCTTTGTCTTATCACACTAACCCTGGCTACTAGCCCTAAACTGTAAGCAACTGCTCATTTGAGCACTTCTCTGTGTGGGTAGTTGGTCAAAAGGCTTTGTAACCAACTCTCAACAGAAAAGTGTGATACATAGCAATATGATTGCTTGTGAAAAATGCCATTGACCCTGGTGACATGCTGATATGCCACCTCCTGCAGCAAAAATGAATCTGGAACATACTGGATTAACTATGAGGGGCCTCCAAAAGTCCATCAATCCTCAAGAAAGTACATTATGACTACAAGAAACAACTCTCAACTTCCTCAACAAGCTCATGGCCTCTGACGACAACCTTTGAACCAACTCTCCATATAAATGAGAATAAACGGTGGGAAGGAAATGGTCAACACATTTCAATATACCTATGTAAATGTGTGCATGAATGGACTGATGATCAGGAGTCCATGAAGGAAAGAAATACTAGGCAGTCAAATGGAACATGGGCACATATAGAATCTACAAGGCATGAGGCATTAATAATATCCACTAGCCCCACTCTTATAATCTTTGATACTCTTGTCCATATAAAAGGAAATGGTTTTTTCCCAGTTCATAATATTACCATTCTCTGATATCTAATGCATGAGAGGTACCCACTTTTGATCCGCATGGCCCAGGTCTTTCACCCATATAATCTGCAGATGACAATCATGACATTTCTAGACCCAGTCTAAAATTCGTGACAGCATATTGCTTTCTCCCATATAATCTGCAGATGAAGGTAAGGAGATGATAGCATATGCCATCCTTCCAGGGTTCCTTCTAGTTCATTCTCCAATGCCCAGTGGTTGACCCACTCTTTCTTATAACTGAGTTGACAGGTGAGAATCTTATAAATTCTAGACAACTTTTGCCAGAGAAACAAAGCCACTTGAGACCCTAACAATCCATAAATCTTCTTGTCGCTCACTATTCCTCAGTCTATATTGTGCCTGAGTATGTCAAAGCATGGAAAAATCTCTGCCATTGCTGATGCTAAATGGAAGTGAGAACTATGAATATTCAAATGAATCAAATCATAATCCCCTTTTTAGATATTTCGGCCAAGAATGTGTTTGAGCTAAAAGCATCCTTAAAGTAGAATTACAAGCCAAAATAATAATAATATGTACAGATTTCAGCATGCAGCACAGTGAATTCTATACCCATGACAGATGATGAAACTGAGGTCATACCCTTGCCCTCGTCCTCCATCATTCTCTTGTTCATTTTGTTTATAACACAAAGTGGACTGAAAATGCAATGTTTGCAGAAAATAATGACTAGATAATGTCAGAATGAAAAAAAGGATGTAGATTTCCAGTTTTTATTAATGGTACTGTTAAGAATGAATGCTGAGGTGACTGATCTATCTCCAGGGATTAAGGAAAATTAAATTACAAGATTTGCTTTGCACAAGCTTTCAAAATTATCCTGGATTCTCCTTTAAGACAAGCCAGCACAACAATCATTAACCTAGTTGAAATAAAGACTGTTGATCTAAATAGATCTAAGATTGATGATGCACACTCCATGAACAAACCACTGCACAGCTGAGCACTATTACATGAGAATGAACTCAGAGAAAGCAGGATCTTGACAAATGTCATCATCCCACTGATCTAGCACAGGAGAGACAGAAAAATGCAGTGCAAAACAAAACAAACAGAATACTGACACATATCACAATCCCATGCATTCGACTTGAAGACATCAAGCAAAAAGAAAAACAGAGAACATACAGGATGGTGACACTTGTCACATCTCTGCACACTCAGCTTGGAGACAGAAAAAAGAGAAGGGAAAAGGGGTATGGCATGGTGCTGACACTTGTTGTCATCCTGTGTGCCTGGCTTGGAAATGAAAACCAGAAAAAACATTGAGAGGAAAATGCCACCAGTGTGTCAGAAAACACCACGTAGTAGAAACCTGTGAACATGCACGGAGGCAGATGAGAGCATAAAAGAAACAAGGAGAAGAAATTAAACAAACTCAGAGCAAAGTTTACACCTGCATCCTAGTTGAATAAATGGAAAGTAGTATGTACAACAAAACACAGAAATGCTTAGAGGAGATTTGAAAAAACCACATAGTCAAATCAAGCTCCATAACTATGAAACAGCAAGGGTGGCCTGAAATTTGGGAATTGGGAATGTTGGTCACTACAGATCCCATGTTCAAGTGCCATTTACGTCAGTCACTCCTTACAGAGCAGTAGTCTTGATACTCTCAACTTTTGGATCTGATGGAAAAATTTAATCTTTGATGAATGTAAATGCTTCTTAACAAAGATGTAATATGCAATCAATCAGTGAATGAACAGAGAGAAATATCATAACAGAGTACAAAACTACAGAAAGCAGATAATAAGTATACAGATTATGTTTATTATATTAATCTTTAAACACGAGAAGAGTTCTTCACACAAAGAGTGTGTTTATGTGGCCTTGGAGGAACTTCAGGACAGTATGCAATGTAAAAATTTGTAGATGCCAAGGAACGTTCACGGATTACCTGTACTCCAACACTAAGTTGTGCTATACACCAACACTAAGTTGTGCCTCAGAAGATGTGTGTAGGCTCCCTGCAAGTGAGAGTGGGCTGAATGAGCTAAGGCCATGATGGAAAGTTGTATGATGATATTTCTTCTTAGTGGGAAATGACTATGGAATCACTTGACTGTATGATGTGGGGAAAACAAACTCTAGCAAAACCCCTCTCTGCTCTGTTAGAATTCATAGATGTATGATGTGAAAGAAAAGAATCTTGTAAGAGAAGAAATGACTTGAAAAGCAGAATGATTCATCTTAAAGACCCAAAGAATCATCAAACAACTATCTCATTCAAAGGTGATAGGTAACTGTCTTGTTGTGGTGGATAGTTCCAGGACTTCTAACTGCATAATTCCAGTGTATGATTGGCTCTACCATCACGACAGCAAGGTGTTCTCCACACCCTGCAGGGAACTCAGCTTCTTGACCACACTTCCCCTAACACAACATATAATTAAACTACCGCCAGTATCAGATATGATTAGCACCAGTGCCAGTAGGCTATGGTTTTACCCTAGCCTAGTCTTATATAGGTAAGGATAATTATTTGAAAATTGAGACCCATTTCATGGCATTCTCATCGTGCATTCTGTTTGGCTTTATTAGAATTGGTTAGATGCCCCTTCAAAGCGATCTACTGCTCTTAAGAATTCTGACGGTTGCCCCCTGAAGTGGCACAAATACCCACAATCATTATTCACCATTCCCAGTCATCTATCTCAGTATTTACTGTTTTTTTGCAACTTTGTTATGTCTGCTTTTCTAAGCTTATATCAACTATCTTATCATCTTATATCCAGGTCATGCTATTCAACACTCATGGATCGGCCACATTTTGGGTTTACCATAAACTCAATCAACCATTATACCTTCTGTTACATGCTTTACACATGCGTTCTACTTTTAGAAGTGGCTAACATTCATAAAAGCTGTTCTTAATCGAGTTTAAAGATAATAGTTTCATTAGAAAATGTCTCAATGTAAAAACACAGTCTATATGCTGTCACTTTTGCATATTATTGGTCAACAATATTTACCAGAACCTCTAGAACGTGTTGTTCATCTTCAACTAGCATGGAGCTAACAAATTCCAAGTTCTTCCTTATGTATATGCATCTACGAAGTAAGAAAAAGCACAAAAACATGGAGAGAGAAAGAGAGGCAACAAACAAATTGAGCTTGACTAGACATCAATTTCTTTCAACAGACTTACTCACCTGCATGTGGAACAAGAACTTCTTTGACTTTCTGTAGAACAAGAACATGAGCTTTCTATCAGGTTTGATTTATTTGTACATGAGGCTGTAACAGTTGATGCACTCCCACAATTTTGGAAAGAAGCATCTACAGTAGTACTTTCTTGACCTTTCATTTTTGCTGCCGCCAGCTTTGACATGTCACCACTGGAACTGAAAACTAATCCAGAACCGTCTCGCAGTTTCAGTAGAGTAGATTCTGTAAAGCAACATTCATACTTCAGTAAAGGTTGCAATGAGGCTTCCAGCAATTGTGCAGTGTCAACAATGTGGAAAACACTGACAGCATGTTGGAGTAAGGACTGCTTAAAATAATAATTACAATAAGTCTCTGCTATCCAGATATATTCTTCAAGAATTGAGCACCTTATGCAGAAACAATTCTTGAAATAAAACATATCTTAAGCATTCCACTTTAAGTAGTCTAGCCGATATAGACCACCGTGTGTAGGGAGGCAATGTTCAGTAACTAATTATACATTACTGAAGGCAAATACATGGTTTTCCGGTCACAATCTTTACTGCCAAATTGTGTTTAGAAGATATTTTTATTTCTGAACCATTCTGAGAAAACATAATAAAGGTTACCAGGTAAAATATTACTTGTTTAAAATCAGTTTAGCACGATCCATCTGATTGAGACAAAGAAACTCTTACTATTTGATTTCAGAAAACCCTCAAACTGAATTTTGAAGTTAATTGGCCATCTCAGGGAACAGCAAATGACATGGAGAAATTTGTAATAGTTTCAACGTTCCATGAAAAAGCCATTAATGTTTGAAACATTTAAACTAGATGCCACTAGTTATTGAATCAACCTGATAAAATAAAGCTTTGAGGTTTCCAGAGGCAGATATTTGACATATATATGGAACTAATTATATTTAAGCTTCTTTAATTTAGAATAGTTGCCTCAACCCATTGCCCTAAGTTAGACTAGTGACCATGCGTGGCATATTCAGGTTAACAGTTACCAGTTTGAGTTGGGAGTAAAGATGTTGCCATTCTTATAATGTCCAGAGCCAACAAGATCAAAGCTAGCTAAGTAGTATAACCAATTTGAATTGAGAGTAAAGATGTTTATGTTACCTTCTCATAATTTGTGGGTCCCACAAAATCAAAGATTATAATTCCATTTCCACAAAAAACTCATTAAAACGGAACACAGATGGAACTAAAGGAATGGCATTTGATAGCCAGGATTATTCCCATTTCAGAGACATATTGCCGCATTATAACAAAAAAACTTGGTAAATTTATGCTGCATATTATGCTTATTTACTATTGCTTGGCTTGAGGGTGGCATGAAGACTATTTGTTTCAAAGCATTGCCCTGGCTAGACTAGTGACCATGTGTGATATATTCAACTTAATGCTTATCAGTTATTGTTGAGAGCAAGGATTTCACCATTCTTATAAAGTGTAGGGTGCTATTCCCTTAAGTCTATAGTGTGGATAGGATTATTTGTAGTCAGTTTGTGGCTACCTTAACTCTTAATAAAATTATATGATAATTAATATAGTGTTATATAGGTAGTTAAGTCAGCCTAGATGGCATTCAAGGCCAGGTATGGTATATATAGGAGTTACAGATTAGTTTATGATCGTTGTATTGCGAATTGTGGTCTTCTTGGAGACTCTTAGAGGTTTGCACTCTTGAAATGGCTTATTACTCTCGAGTATTGTCAAGTAATTGCAGCATATTTCCTATTATATTCTTCTCTTGTGCAGGTTATTTCATTGTAAATGGTATCAAAGCATGATCTTGGCATCCAAAAGGCAAGAAACAAGGTGAATTTTTTTATTCAAGAGGTTAAAATGTGGAGCACATATCTCTCTCAATTTGGCAAAAAAAAAAATTCTGATTTTTGGGGGGTTGATCAAGGACATACTGAAGCTGCTACAGTCTAGATTTGAGGTCATCTAGAGCAGATTTGAAGGAGTTATTGCCAAATGAAAGTTTCCACCAAATTCACTCCCTAGGCTCTAAAACAACAAAAGAAAACAAATTGATTTCTAGAGGGATTATCACAGACATATTGAAGATGCTACAGTTCAGATCTGAAATCATTTGGGGCAGAAATTCAGAATTGAAGAAGTTATTGAAAAATTAGGGTTTCCATCAAATTCACTTCCAAGGCTGAAAACCGGTGATTTTTTTGGAGATTTTTCTTAACAAGTGAGATCTAGACCTTGGTAAGTTATAGTAAAATTTTAAGATTATTTGGATTTGTTTTGTGTTATTTATTGCCATGGTGGAGACTTCAACAAGAGACAAGAGAAGGAATCCTGTTGCACCTGGAAATCTCCATAAAAAAGACGATGTAATAGTTGAGGAGAAGGATTCCATAGATTTGGAATCTCTTAAGGATGATATTTCATCATTTAGGGAGGAGATAAAAGGGTTCAGTCAGAGTGACGATATCTAGGCATTAATGAAGAGATTTGATTCTCTTGAGGGTTCTATGGACTCTAACTCTAAGCAAGTGGATCCACATTATAAGATGTGGGAAGATGTGTCTTCCAAGAGACATGATGCTTTTGGAATCGACTTAGATCTGAAGATGGATCATCACCCAAATAATTTATGGCTATACAATTCACACCAAAGATGGATATGCGAAAGTCCAATGGCAAGGATCCAACCAATTACCTCTGCCAGATGGAGCAATTCTTTGATCTTCATCATTCCATGTCAACAAAATGTTTTAATAACATCCTCCAACTTGAAACCAAACCAATTCATTTGGTATCATCAGCTATATGAAGAGAATAAAAAGAAGAGATGCATTGTCATATAGTTTGTTTTCCAAGAGGAACTCACTACACATTATGGTGACAATCTTATAGATAACTACTTTAGCCAACTTACCAAATTAAAGCAAACAGGTATGGTCAAGGATTATACTCAACAGTTCCAAACTCTGTCGTTCAAAGTGGAGCATGTTATAGAGGAGAATTTGAAGGAATTATTTCTAAGGGGTTTAAAAGACCACACATCAAATATGAGGTACACACCATCCACCTAAATTGTGTGTCCCAAGCAATGATTATGGCAAGGTAGGCAGAGGATAATATTTTGGCCGGCTGTTGGCAAGGGTTTGTAAACATGAGAGATAGAAAAACTCCTACACAATCACTTCCTCAACCTACTAGACTAACTCTGCAACAAATTTAAGAACAGGGAGCAAAAGGGTTGTGTTTTAACTATAATAAAAAATACAATGGAGGATATAAATGTATTGAAAATAAATTGTTCTACATTGAAGGGCCAATTGAGGAAGAAGTAATATTAGAGGCCAACATCAAGACAGATGAGGAATTGGGAGATACCCAACCAACCATTTCTTGTCATGCACTTTTTGGAATTAGCACTCCACAAACTCTCAAGATAGTGGGTTTCTTTGAAGAAAGAGAGAGAAACGGTGTTCATAGACTTAGGAAGCACTCACAACTTCATCAACAAATATTTGGATGCTCATCTGAATTGTTTTATATATCTAACTGCAAAATTTCAAGTCCTGATTGCAGATGGGGGTATTGTTAGTTGTTTGAGGAAATCATCCATATGAGACTACCAACTTGATTGCCCAATGTTTGCTATCTCCGTGGGTGCAACACATATTGTATCAAGAGTACAGTGACTTACTACATTGGGGATAACTAAGATGAACTTTCAAGAGCTATTCATGTGTTCTCACTAAGAAAGAAGGATAATAGAACTAAGACGGCTGTGTGCAAAGTCTTCACAAATGGTAAGTTCTCATCAAATGCAAAAGATGCTTAACAAGGGGGTAGATGGGTTTGTGGCCTAGTTGTTTTCATTAGAAGCATATCACTCAAAGGTTTCTAGACCACTAGATCTACAAGTAGCTGTAGATAAGCACTCAATAATTTTTGGAAAGATGCCAAAAGGATTGCATCCTAAAAGACATCATGATCATGCCATTCAATTCGTACTAGGGAGCCAATCATCCAATATCAAATCCTATAGGTATCCATATGTACAAAAAAATGAGATCGAGAAGATGGTTCAAAAGATGTTAGAGGCAAGCATTATCAAGCAAAGTCAGAGTGCTTACTCCTTTCTGTAGTGTCCCGTTTTATACCTAAATGTCTGCAGCCTACGTTTCAAAAGAAATCAATAAAGATAATTAATATTACACCCAGCTGGCATTAAATTAAGATTAAGTAGGTAAGAATGGTCAACCAGCATATGAAGGGTTGTGTCTCTTGAGCAAGATAAGGCATATAAGGAAGGCAGATCTGGAAGGAAAGGAAAGAGGGAAGAATTATTATGACTAATTACAAGTAATAGACAGCAGCACTGCCACTAACAAATTAACTTATTTAAATTATTATTCTTCAAATGCAGTGATGGAGAGTTGTAACTGTTTCAAAGGCAATAGAGGTGAAGAGGTGTGACTCCCTCAAACTTGAGATATTAAAGGGGGAGCATTTCATTTGAAAAAGACATCCACAACATCATTCAATGAATCAATTAAGAATAAATATTATTTGACTCCTAATGTGAAAGATTGTGACTCCCAATGTGAAAGGCTGCAACTCTTTCAAATATGAAAGGTTGTGACTCCCTCAATAATAAGATATATAAGGGAGATCATTCCCTTGGGAGAAATCATGAATCAAGTGGGAAAAAGGAGAAATAAGAAAAGGAAATCTAAGACATCAATTTGGAATAGAAATTGAGAACAAAAATTATTAACATTCAGAAATATGATTGGTGGCAGCCATTTAAGAATAAATTTATCATTTCATCAAGAGGTATTTATTTAGAAATAATCTAGCAAATTCCTTGAAGAACCATATCTTGAATTTGTGAAGTGTCTTGCAAATAGGAAGGACGGCCAGCCTTCCATGCTCGTGGATCAGGAGGTGGAATGGACGACTAGCCTTCCATGCCCTTGGGCTTGATCAAGGAGGACGGCCAGCCTCCAAGGTGGACTGAGGGATGGAAGGGTGGCCCACCTTCCATGCTCTCGCAAAACAAGGACGACGAGCCTTGAGATTGCCATTTGCAAGCATTTCCAATGAATTCACAATGTGATTTGCTATAAGGAATATGCTATGATGTGTTGATTCAAATATTAATGATGCTACGATTTATTGATCTAAATATTATAATATTTTATGTATGGATTTGAATACTATCATACTTTCTTGTTACCTAATATTTCTAATATCAGTTCTTAGAGGAAAATATTGTTTGCAGGTGTAAAATCAGGAATTTCCCAAGTAGGGACATTACACTCTCCAATAGTAATGGTGTGCAAGAAAGATAACACTTGGAGGATGTGCCCTGATTATGAAGAACTCAACAAGTACACCATAAAAAATAAGTTTCTCATCCCAATAATTGATGATTTGTTAGATGAGCTTAAGAGTGCTATTTATCTTACCAAACTTGATCTTCATTCTAGTTATCATCAAATCAGAATTGAAGATAAGATAATGATGTACAAAAAGCAGCTTTTTGAAACCATGAGGGCCACTATGAATTTTTGGTAATGCCTTCTGGCCTCACAAATGCACCACCTACATTTCAATATTTGATGACCTCTATCTACAAGACATTTTTGCATAAATTTGTTTTAGTATTTTTTGATGCCATCTTAATATATGGCAAACACTTGCAGAACATAAATCAGGTTTTTGACATTCTTGAACAATATCAAATTCATGCTAAGCCATCCAAGTGTGTGTTCAGTGTCAAAGAACTGGAGTACCTAGGTCATATTGTTTTGCATGAAGGAATCAAGGTGGACCCTCACAAGATCAAGGCCATAGCATAGTAGAATAGAAAATGCCTAGAACCCTTAAAAACCTTCGAGGTTTTACTATGAGCTATTTGTAAAGAATTACGATAGGTTACTATCACCTATTTGTAAAGAATTATGGTAGCATAGCATCACCTCTCACAACCTTGTTGACAAAGGATTCCTTCCAATGGAATTGAGCAGCTACCAAGGCATTTGAGAAGCTAAAGGAAGCCATGTGCATATAACTGCAGTTCTAGCTACCCCAAACTTTTCCAAAACATCCATTGTGGAATGTGATGCTTCTGGACATGGCATAGGAGTAGTACTCATGCAAGAAGGAAGACCCATAGCATTTGAGAGCTGCCAACTTAAAGGTAAGAATTTGTTGAAGCTAGTTTATGAGAAGGAAAGTTTGGCTATCCTACGTGTAGTCAAACAATGGAGAGCTTATCTAATGGGAAGACACTTTAAGGTAAAGATAGATGATGATAGTTTCAAATTCTTCTTGGAACAAAGGTTGTCATCTAAAGAACAACAAAAATAGGTGACAAAGATGTTGGGATATGACTTTAAGATCATTTATAAGAAAGGAAAGGAGAATGTTGTGGTTGATGCTCTATCTAAGACTGATGAATTCACAAAGTCACTATTGTATGCCATTTCCATATTGCAGGCAGATTGGGTAAAAAAGGCACAAGAAGAGTGGGAGAGGGGCATAGATACTCAGACTCTCATTAAGAAACTCCAACAAAACTCAAGTGTGTCACACAAATTTACATGGAAAGGGAATGTTTTAAAGTACAAGGGCAAGTTATACCTATGTAGGAACTCAACTCTTAATTTTAAGGTGTTAGCGGAACTGCAGGCTTCTCCAATAGGCGGGCAGTCTAGATTCTTGATGACTTATCATAGAATCAAGCAAGCTTTGGGAGGAGCTAAAAGGGGATGTTCAGAAATTTGTACCAGAATGCATGGCATCCCAACAAAATAAAAGAAAGACAATTAAGACCCGAATCTTTTGCAACCCTTATCTATTCCAAATCAAAGGTCAGAGGAGTTATCCATGGTTTTCATGACTATATTGCCTAGATCTAAAAGAAAAAATGTCATCATGGTTGTTGTGGATTGTCTCAACAAATATGCATATTTTTGTGCTTTGGCACACACATTTGAAGCAAGCACTATAGCAATAGCCTTTATGAATAATAATCAAAAACTACATGGAACTCCAAAAGTCATAGTAAGTGATTGTGATTCTATATTTTAGAAGTAATTTTTAGACTGATTTATTTTCATTTTTGGGCACTCATCTTGCTTGTAGTTTGTCATATCATCCCCATAAGATGGACAGACTAAGGTGGTCAACCAACGCTTAGAGAGTTATCTCTAGTGTTTTGCTTTGGATAAAAAGGAGAGATGGGTGCAATGGTTGCCACTAACAAAATAGTGGTATAGCACTTTTTTTCATACTTCCTCCAAAATGTCTCCATTTTTGGCACTATATGGATGCCAAACACCATTAATCACCTCTTCCTTGCAGGCACACCCAAACATTCAAACAATTGAAGAACACATTCAATATCAACAAGAGGTACTTGCTTGTCTAAAGGAGAACTTGGCAATGGCACAAAATAGAATGAAGCAGCAAGCTGATCTACACCACAATGAAAGGACTTTTGAAGTGAGATATTGGGTCTCCGTGCAATTATGCCATATAAGCAAATGTCACTGGAACAACAGCTAAAGCATAACAAGCTTACACCCAAGTATTATGGTCCTTATAAGGTGTTGCTGAGGATTGGCAATGTAGCATACAAATTGGAGTTAACTATGTCAGGAAACATACATCCAATCTTCCATGGTTCACTCTTGAAGATGGTTATTAGACAAAGAGCTGCAGCACAGATTGAGTAACTAGAGCTTGATGAGGAGGGCAAGATAATTTTAGATCCGAAGGGAATTCTTCAAACATGCACTAGGAGGCTGCAAACAAAGGCAATCACAGAGTATTTGATTGAATGGAAGAACTCTCTAGTCAAAGATTGCTACATGGGAAAATGAGGATTTTGTGCAAAAACATCCAAATTTGATCAGCATGGAGAACAACGCTTCTTTAAAGAAAGGGGACCATGCTACGTCCTTAATTTTGTAGTGTGCATAAGCTTATGAGTAGTTGGCTTGTGGCTACCTTAACTTTTAATTAAGTTATATGATAATTAATATAGTCTTATATAGATAGGTAAGTTAGCCTAGGTGGTATCCAAGGCATAAGTTTGGTATATATAGGAACTAGTGATTAGTTATGACATCATTTTGGGAATTATGTTCTTCATAGAGACTTCTAGAGGTTTGCCCCCTCAAAGTGACTTATTATTCTCAAATTTTATCAAGTAAATGCAGCATATTTCCTATTATATTCTTCTCTTGACAAGCTATTTTATTATACAAGGTCACCAAGACCAAAGACTATATAACCATTTCCAAGAAGACACAAATGCAGATGGAATTAAAGGGATGGCATTTGGTAGCCATGACTATTTCCATTTCAGTGACATCTCACCATATTCTGACATAAACCTAGACCCCAATGCAATAAACGAAGTTCCAAGCATAACACTAAATGAACTCAATGGAATGCCTTTTTCCGTCTCTAAACGTAGTTGGGTATCTGTTGTGCCTGAAAGTTTATATGCACTTTAAAAAGTAAAAGCCTTCAAAATAAAAAAACAAACTGACCATAAATAGAGAAAGTGTCGTCCTTGGTGATTTTGGATTGAGGGCGATCCGGACACGCGGATAGCGAGCGCCTTTTCATGCCCAGCATATTCAATTTTCCCGCCTCCATTCACAAATCACTCATATGCCGAAGACGTTTCTTATCTGAGAAAGGGCTTGTGAAATTATAGAATCAACAGCTCATACGTTATAATAAATGATGCAAGACAGCCCATAAATTGAATCCTGGTCGTTGATTTTACACTGAACCCGTGTCCACCTCTGTGTGAGATTTATGTTCTCACGACGGCACTATTCATTGCACTTTTGTGATTGAAGCTATAACGTTGTTGCACAAATTTCCAAACGTGTAAGGTACAGATTCGATCCAGACAGCTTGGAGGTCATTCCATAGAGCTCCGACTGCATGTACACCGTCCCGTACAATATTTTTGACAGAAAAAATTCACAAATTTATGCACTTTTAAAGTACTGAAGCATTGTACTGTAGACACCAGCTCTCTCTACGAATCAAGTCAAGATATAAAGGAAATGCAGGATTACTTTGCCAAATGCAAAACAATTCACCGCATAAAATCTGCAGAAGCGGTTGAAATGAGAAAAAGCATATGAAGTGTAAGATTGGAAGCTGATTCAAAGAGCCCTTCAAAAAAATTTGTTCGTGGGGTTGAGGAAGCCCTGGTATCGATATTCAATCAGCTGGACAAGAACTGGCTAATCTCTAATCCCCGTCCACGCCGCCTCCAGATCACAACAGCCGCTACACTTCATGGATCTCCTCCCACACCCAAGAGTTCAAGAGGGCCTCCTGCAGATACACGTCTGCTTTCTGTATTTCACCATCAGAAAATGGTATTGATAAAAGGGAAAGCTTGAACGATAAACATCCACTTAGCTGGTTATTTCGGCTGCCTTGGATTGTTTCACGCGGAAAAATCATTTACATTGTGGAGAGCAGCTGCTGCAGAATGCCCGAGAAGCGAGCATATTCAAGATGTTTGCAACAGAGGCCCAACCAGGGAATGCAGCAATCCTAGTAGCAACCTTCAAAGGATTCTGGAAAACCACCTGAAATTTTGCTCTCCCGCGGAATGGTATTGGCCTAAGAACTCACAGCTTTTGTTCTGTGTAAACCTCGAACCCAACCTAACCACCATCTTCAGGGGACAAGTTTTATGTTTTGGCGGATTATTTTAAAAATAATTTGGAAGTATTGTGTTACACATTTGGTCAATCTGAATGATTTAATATTATCTCTGGAATCAATAGTTATTCACTTCACAACTTATAATCTTCAATTAAAAATATATAAAAAATATATAAATATATTCATGAATAAGTGAAATAAATATTTTTTTGTTTCAAATAAAATAAACAAGTATTGTTATCATAGTGAAAAAATATTATTCTTAAATAATTATAAATTTAAATGTTCATTTATAAGTTGTATCTAAAATAATTATGTGTTGTTTTTAAAACAACAAATAGTTTTTATGTGTTCAACTATTAGTCCATTTGTGTTGAATATAAAAGCTAGATATAACAAATATTTATGATTACCAATAGGTATTTGGTCCATTTAGATTGCATATAAGTTTTATTTTAAATAAAAATATGATATTCTACAAGCAACAAATGATATTATTTTGTTCAACTATTAGGAATACCATGATTAAATTTCGGTTGAATCTTTAATAAGTCAAATTTTGGACACTTCTCATAGATGTGTTGACATGGAGGTTGCATGATAAGTCACACCTCCAAACCTTAGTTATAGATAGATAAGAGGCTAGTCCACATTTCAAAAAAAAATGAAAGTCCTATAATATTCTAGTCAAACTACTAACACCTCTCTCTTAAATGCTATAATTTTTTATCAATATTAATGAAATTTTTATATCTATATTAATTTTTATTTAGATTTAAGTTTTATTTTGATAGCATGTATCACTAGCTATTGCACTTTTTGTGTGCAATTGAGTACGCCGAATTTTTGGTTGGAATAGTTATATTGTTTGAAATGGATCAACCTTAGTAAATTTGAAAAATATAATTTGATAATTAATTGCTATATGCGACAAGTGGTCATTGCAAACCTTGAGCTCTTGTTGTATTATTATTTTGAAATGCAACTTTTTTTAATTTGCATGTAATAGTGAACATATCGGTTGAGTATCAAATTGTTTTGTAATTTTGGATACAAAATTGTTTATCAACAATCTATCCAATTCTTGCTTTGCCAATCTCCACTCGCTCCTACATCGAAGGTTATAAGCAAAAATCTCAAATGGTTTGGATATTTGTTTAACACTTTTCTTGCCTTTGACATGAACAATCAAGATGGATTCAAATTATTCAATGGTTTGGTTATGGTTGAGGAGCTATGGAGGAATATTTCATAAGGGTTTGTGCCATTACTATATTTTGTGTTCCTAACTCTGATGCGGCCATTGGAGATGACGTAAGTACTATTGGTCTCAATGACATTGTAGAACCACTCTAGAAGATATTAACGAGCAAGTTGGGATATATGATTTCAAACTCACAAAATTGTAACAGCATAACAGTTAATCGCAAGGATATGTGAAGTAAAAACAATATACCATAATAGCTATGGAAATAGAAGTAGAAAAGTATGACAAAAAAAGTAACTGTGCTTGCTATCAAAATGTAGAAAAAGAACATGGTGACAAAGACATTACATTATTTATTGGAAATGGAAGGTGTATATTCCAATTTTGGAGTGAATTTAAACTATCAAAGGAAAAAGGTACATATGTCACATTTCTTGACATGGCCTAAGTTTGCATCTGATCTGGATTACCTAGTAACTCATAGATTTTGGACTAATCTTCCCTTAATATATTTATATTTTATCTAAATCTGATCTGATATTGGTTGTATAATTTCTAATCGGATCCTGTACTTATATTGATTGTTGGCTGCTCGCAAACCCTTGCTAGTGTAATAATAAAATTATATTGTTGAGTTTTATGCTGTTCTTAAATATTCAACCATAATTATTAGGAATAATTAGAAGGGGATCTGACAAACACATTTTGGGAACAATAAGCTTTCTCGACAAGGACAAAATTAACCAAGGGAAAACAATTATTTATGGTCCAATACCCAAAAATGGCCAATAAATATTGAAAACCAATGGCATTATATAGATATGCTCAACAAAATTGAACTTCAAATTGAACTTAAAAGCATAGAAAACTTAATCATCAAATTAATGATTCTCAAAGTTATCTCGATGCAAGTGCATCTTTGGGCAAAACAACAATCTTGCATCACCCAAAAACTGGTGAATTAAGAGCACAAAGCATTGGTAGACTTCATAAACGTGGGTAAGAGTGAAGTTCATGGCAGTCACTATTGTTGCAGAAAGCCATTCTTTAGCAACCATACAATGCTACAGAAAATCACTCCAAGTTGCTAGACAAGTTATTCCCAGTTGTTACAAAATTGTTGTGACTACTGTTGAAAGCCATTCACAATTGTTGCAAAAAGCCCTCTGCCATAGTTACTCAGTTGTTGCATAAAGTCATTTCCAGCAGTTACACAACTGCTATGAAAAATCATTCATGACAGATTTTTGGTGGTCTCAATGAGGAACGGATTTAATAGTTTCCTTCAGCCTAGATGTGTGTGACTCTATCTCTTACAAAAGGACACTGTTTCATGCCAATAGCACAGTGATGTGATGATAGCTCAGTCTCCCTGTTGACCAACAAGTCTCATACTTGGAGAGCTAATGCCTAGTCAGGACAATGGAGATGTGAAAAGTCCAAGAAGAAGAGGCACATTTTCAGACAGAGGGAGCATCATAAAGATGTTGTGGAAACGTAAATGATGACACAGAAAAAACAAAACAGAAAAAGGAAAACCGAAAAAGGAAAACCGACAATTTGACTGTTCATCATTGCTTGAATGTGTCATTCCTTCTCTGGCACTTCTCTTTCATCTCTTCCCAATCGCTACCCTCCTTTGGCCTAGTTCAACAAGATACAAGTTTTGTGTTTGGTTAGTCTCCGCCTGGTTTTCAACTGAAAACCTCTCCTCCAACTTCAAAGGCAATCAAGCAATCCAAAACACAACCCACCAAGCTCTTCCATGGCAACCGTCAAGATTCCACAGATTCGAGCAACATAGATGTCGTAACTGGTATAATGCTTGTTGGCTTCTTTGGCCTTCGCTTCCAGACATGTGAAGCGTCCAAATAATGTAAAAGGACAGTTGTTGCAAATAACAATGACAACAAATATTCACACCGCCTCGTATACATTAAAAAATGACATTCACAGTTTTGATGTTGTCTATTGAAAAGTCTTGCATATAAATACGTGTGACGTTGCGATGCATTACATCATCTTGCACGTCTATACCGAACAATCGTATGGATGTATTAGAGTTTGTGTAGGCATGTTGATTGAAATATAAAATTATTTATTTAACCTAAAAAATAGCAACACATGACATAAATAAAATGCAAATGTAAATGTTTTTATTTAATAAATTTAATAAAATAAGTACAATTATTAGAGATTGAGAGGGATATGGAGAGAAGGAGAGGGAGAGATAAAGAGAGAGAGGAGAGAGGGATAGAT
>VDFB02077981.1:6444-18238 GCA_007258455.2 Sequoia sempervirens
TGTTCGGCAGATCTTGTGAATAGGATGAAGGATTAATTGAAGAGCCTGGACATATTTGATGATCTTCTGCTTTTACCCAACCCTAAAAATTGATTTTGATTGCATTTGACTGGAGTTTGGATTTGAATTGGGTTGAAGAGTTAAATTGCTCTTTTTTTGATAAATGACAAAAAATTCTAAGGCATGAGATCTTGGGTGCCCTTGGCTGACAGGGGCGCCTAGGATCACTAGACTTAGCCATTTTTTCATGATTTTCAACTCTTCTTGTTTCCTGTTCACCACCTTTGCCATTCGTTGATCGATGCGTGTCATGTCCCCAATTTGGAGCAATAAGGGGAATATATTAAATTAATTACTTATAAGGTTATTAAAAATAAAATATTAAAAAGTAACCTTATATTTAATTAATTTAATATTAAAGTGACTAAAAATAAAATAATATTAAAAAGTCACTTAAAAGAATAAAATAATAATTTATTCTAGAAGCTTTTTGAAATCTCTTGTCAATTCTTTATAAGGGGCTTTTGGAGGGCAATTGAGATATTCTGGAGTCAACTACATTTTCTGAATATTGGAGAGCTTGAATGCTTGCTTGCTGGAGAAGTGAAATTCTCTAAGATCACTAGTTTCGGTTGTGTAACACCAGCCCTAGCTAGAAATTGGAGAAAGTTATCTCAGACTTTCTATCAGTACCTACAACTTCAAAGTTTTGTGGCTTTCAACCAAATTTTGGTATTTAAAAGAAATTGAATCAAATAGTTTACTTTGCAGATTTTGGTGGAAGTATTTCATAGTTTGAGAAGGACGATTTTTGCTTGAAGATGGACTCATAAAATGAAAGCGAACCTGCTGGCTGCTATTCAAAGAAACCTGAGTTCCCATGACAAGCTGGGCGCACCAGGCAAAGGGACGATTTTGGCAAAAAGGGTTTCATAAATTCTGTAAAAATTATAGAAGGGTCGAGTTGTATAAAGGTGGTCAGGCGCAGCAAATTAAGGGCCAAACACAGCTGTATCAAGGAGTTTCGAATATTTTATGACTGCTGCAACACTGGCCAGGGACGGCAAGTTGGAGGTTTGATTCTTCATATAAAAGGCTTCTGCGATTGATGTCATAGCCATCTCCTGATTGCCACTTCACCAGCAGTTCATTACAATCATCCATCACAGGTTCCTCTCATTGTTTGACAGGTTCTGTGCATTTTAATAAGTCTGAGGTATAGGGTAGCCATTAGAGTATTTTCATGGTCCTCTATATGTTGAAATTCAGTCATACAACTAGTTAGAATTGCATTCAGCCAGTCCTTGTTAATGTAAGTTCAGTCAATAAGATGGAAGAACTGTGCATTGTAATTGCTTGTAATCAGCCTGATATATATATACAGCAATATTAGACGTTTTGAGTTCACATACTATATGTTTGTCATAATGCCAAATACATATCAGATATTGTCGATTGATGCATTTTCAGTCAATGAGGAGGTGCTGCATAACATCTAAATTGCCATATTGTTCTTGATTAAGATGTATGCCAAGTGTTCGTTAAAATACCTTCTTGCTGTAGGTTCTCATTTTGCATAGTTAGTTCATGTATTTGCACTTGAAAATACAAAAAAAGAGTTGCATAAGCATTGTGAAATTGTTTAAGCATTTTTAGTAGTTATAGGTCATTATTATTCATCATTGCAACCACATATATCAAAGCCAAAGCAAACTGAAGCATAATACCAGCAAGTACAAGGTTGCAAGCAAAGTGTTTGTCAAATTGTCAAGGTCAGAAATTCAGACTTTTTACATCAGATTTGACAAGGCACTTTACGATGTTGGAAGTTGAAAATTGAAAAAAGGCATTGAAAACTAGGCACCCTCCATGAAATAAGGTGCCCTTTTTCTCTAGACAAAGAATATTTTTTTTATAGATTTCGCTATTTTTAGATTCACCTCCTTTGTTGACCGTTTCTCAAGCATCTTTTGCCGTTGATCAATCTGTGTAACATTTGAGACTTTGAATTTGACACCTGGGAGTTGGCCATTCTCTATTGATGACCTTAGAGGTCTTGATTTATCTTCTGAAAAAGCGAAATAGACCCACCAGAGAAAAATTGACTTTTGACGATTTTGATTGGACTAGCTTGATCAGGACTTATTTTCAACCAATCTAAATCAGTTTGAGCCCTCCATGCAAAGATTCTATTTTTAGACATTTTCTAAAAATAGAAATTTCTATTTTTAGAAAACTTTGCCAACATCCATTTGACAACAAACCTAGAAAACCCTAATTCAACTCTATTTCAAGAAATTCTGTTTTTAGAAATTTCTAATAGTATAATTTTCTTTTTTTTAAATTTTTTTGACTTGAGGACAATTTTTACAAGACTTTGACCATTTTTACCAAAATGCCTTAATGAAGCAAATTTTTTAATTTTGGGCATAACATCTTGAAAGTATAACATCTATTATAAGAACAAATGCTCACACTCTCTAGCTAAAACTAGAGACTAGAAAGTGTGAGTACAAGAATTGGATTGAAAACAACAAATGCAATTTACCAAACTAATTAGGTGCTAGCATATACAAAGTTGCAATAACTTTTTTAGTGAAACCTGCAATACAAAGTTTATGCTTTTCAAGCAAGACTTTGAATTGATAGATAAACACAAGATTACACAAGTCATTAAAGAGTATTCTCAACAAAAAATAGGTATAAGAATTACCATTCTCTGAAGCTGAATTGTAAATAACACTTATTATAAGTGTCGACAAAGTTTTGCATGGAAAGTAAAAATAAAAAGCTAATTAAAGTTCATATGCTATAAATATTTTCTTTTCACCACAAAGCATGCTCAATGTACATTTGGTTTGCAAATTGAATATCAAAATCAAGAAATCTTCATTTAGATTCTTGATAAGAACAAATGTCTCTATAAATTGACCTTTTAGAAGGTTTTCTAAAAATAAAATGTCTATAAATAGATATTTCAGAAGATCATCTTGAAACAACTATCTCCCAAAAATAGTGATGACTAAAAATAGCCAATCTGATAGTTGGCTTTTTGTAGTAATTATGAGAAAGCTTCCCTACTCTGTCCATGGCAGATCCTCTAAAGAAGTCATGAAACCCTAATGACCATTGATGGCTCACCAAACAATCTTGGTGACTTGAATTTGGTTCCTTGAGAACTTGTGAAATTTTGTGTCCAACAACTTAAACCTTGTTTATGATAAAGCCCTTTTATGCAACAAATCATCCATTTCGAAGCACTTTCAATGAAGAGTGACAAAAACTCTAAGGTTCCCTTTGATGATTGGTCTTGCTTTTGGAAGGATGAAAACATGTGTTGATCCTTTGACAACTTTGATGAAACTTGAAAACTGTACAGCTAATGATCCACAAGATGGAAACTTGCTTCAATGACTTCCTTCAGTGTTCTAACGATGAAACTTGCACTTCTTTGTGTAGAGGTTCTTTATGGATTGCATATGCAACTTATGTTTTGCAAGTGACTTTTGTCATGTGACTCATCTTGGGCATGTTTGGAGCTATTGAAGTCCTTTTCCTTCTATTTGCTCATTGATGACTTGACATTGGGGCCTTCTAAGGTGCACATGGGAGAAGAATGATACTTTTTTGACATGTTTTCACTTTGGCAACTTGACATTCAAGTGATTCTGGATGCCCTTTTGCACTTAGATGCACTTTTTTTATATATCTGTAAGTGACTTTTTGACACTTAAGTGGCTAGGGGTGCTAGAAAGTTAGAATCCCACTTTTTGGTCTATTTTCACTTTGACATTTTAGCATTTAAGTGGCTAGTGGCACCTGGGAGTTGGAGTGTCTCTTTTTGTTGTCTTTTACATCGACATTTGACTTCTTGGGGGACTTCTAGAAGTCCCAAGCCTGTCCCGAGGATATCGAGGCTTCTTACAAGCATCCCCAACAGAGGGGACATCTCAAAGAGGTTTCCTACTTCCACTTTGCATACTAGAAACATCCCCTCTCTTTTGGTGGCAGCATAGTGTGAGTATGTTTTGTCCCCAAAACATCCCCATTTCCAAAACTGTGTTTTTGGGAGGGCAGATGTCCTCATGGAACATAGCTTTTCATTCTAATTCTTCATTGACATTTGCCCTTTATGTGGAAAAGTACTTTTTGGGTCTCCTAAGTATTTAATTTGTTGTTGACATTGAATAGTGCATGCACATTTTCCACTTAAGTTTTATAATGTTCTAATTTTCCATCGAGATCACACTTTTTCCACTGAGTTGCTTTTTGACTTAAAGTTTACCAAAAGATGATATTTTCCCTCCTTGGCATATGCTTGAGCACCTAAGAGATATTTGAGTACCTCCAAGTATGACATTCTCTCTCTTTTCCATGCTTCAGACCACTTGTGCACCCTTTCTCTACTTGAAAAGTATCTTTTCTTTGTCAAGACATGTTCTGGAAATCCTGATGCCTTTTACTCTGCCTTAGAATGCCTTTGCAATTACTTTATCTCCAAGTTTACATGTTCACCTTGCCTAATGCACTGAATAATATCTTTTGTTGGCCTCGCAAAGAATGTTAGCTAAAAACAACAAGAACAACATTTGGAATCATTGGGAACAAGGACTCAAGCTTGATGTACAAACAACAAAATGACAGGATGTTGGCTTACAACTTGACACAGTACAAAAGAATTTATGAGTACAAGACTTGGCCTGATCTAGTGGTTTACAATCAAAAGCACTTGGTAAAACTTGATGAAGAGGAGATGCAGGAGCAGTTTGTAAGCACCTAAAGTGATGCATTTCAAAGATTCAAATGACAGACTCAGATGCATACTTGCACCCCTACTGGCCACACTCTTGTGCCATCTGCAAATTCAAGCCTAAGGTAGGCATTTAGACTCTGTCTTCATCCTTTTTTCCACTCGACCACATACCACATTCAAACCCTAGGTGAAATGTGATATAATACCCTCCATTCATGGTCCTTCTCGCTGCTTTATCAACCAACAAGCCATCCACAATCCTCATGCCTATCTTTCAATTAGATTCTCAAGCCTACACATTCAAGAAGGGACTTTGGCTGGTGAGGCTAGCCCTAATCACTTCACACTTTTTCTGGCAGCAACACTGCAGTTGTACTAAGTTGTTCGAAGTTCAAGCCCATTTGGCAAATTCTATGCAAATCCGCTCAAGAACTGCGACCACTCAAATGGGCTCATGAGAAAGTCTTGTCTATCCTCTTCTGCCACAGCAGTAATTGATTCATTCAAGAAGAGATGTCTGAATTGTGGGCGGTCCTAATTCAAAGGTATCTGAATCTACTGCCTGTGGCATTTTAGTTCTCTCTTTTGCTGATTATGTTAACATATTTTTTTGTCAGTTTCTTGTACATCTAATGTTTGTGATGATTATCCTTATATTTCAAATTCCTGAATTCCTCTGTTATTATGTCAATGATACGTGACAATTGATCTTAGGTCCCAGTTGGCAGTAGGTCAAGGTCCTTTTATAATCAAACTTTTTAAGTTACTAACTGTGTTTGCAATACTCAAGTCATGGGTCGTAATTCATTGGATACTGATATTATCCCTTTAATATTATTGATATGGATTTGCATTACGTGATGTGATTATATCATTTTCCAGGTGTGATTGTCATCTTCTATCATCGTTGCTGTTAGTACTTTTAAACTCAACCCTGATAAATGGCAACAATTGCAATATGAATTGATGGCCTATTTCCATGCTTATTGATGATTGCATCATCTAGCTAATTTAGCATAATCTAGAATTGTCAAACCTGAATAATTAGCTACTGTTAATGTATTATAATTTGTAATATATATTGATATGATCTATGAGTTATTCTTTGGACTTTGGTCTGTGTGATTTATTTCAGGTAGAAGCAACAATTGAATATATCTGTCGCTGGGAAGGAGAAGGGGCAATCCTTGTGTTTTTGACAGGTTGGCTTGAAATCTCGGATATGATTAAGAGGCTTAAAGAAAATCCACTATTAAGTAATTCGGACATGTTTATGTTGCTTCCCTTACATGGTTCAATGCCCACAATACATCAACAGGATATATTTCAACAAGCACCCTGGGGTAAGAGGTAGGTTTCTAATCTTTTTATTTAGTTTAGTTAGATGTGATTTGAACATTGATAATTCTTGATGTATATTTAAGGATTTTAAGTTAAATTTATGTACATATTTCTATTTTCCATGTTTGTTGTTTTATGGTTTTCATTTTCTTGCCATGCCATCCTATTGAAATAAACAAATGTGGACTTAGAATTAGTTATTTGATATTTCATTGTACATTTTATAAGCAAAGATGCTTCCTTATGGATAAAATAAGGTAAAGATTGAAGCAGCAAAAAATTAGACAGTTCATTATCATCAACAAGGTTGAGTCACAGGTCTAATTTTGATGTTCATTCAGTTCCAAGCTGCTCCTAATTAGATAAGGTAGAATTATCGAAAGGTTTAGTAAGAGCATAGGTAACCAGGAATTAGAACAGTTAATTGAATTTTACTAAGGGCCTGTAGATGAAGTGACTAATACACGTGCCTTTATGTAAGATGCTACCCTTATTTGCATATAATTTTTTTTCGATTAACACCAATTCTGCTGTTCAGGCATTTTGTTAAATAGTTTGCCAATAACTGTTCTGAACTTGTTTAGACACTGAATTGGATATTTGAATAAGAAAGACCAAAATGTTTTTTACACTTCTCACTTAACCAGAGTAGTAACTTTCATTCAAATTTTATAATTTTAACTGATACAACAATTCTGTATCTAGTATTAAAATACACAGAAAGATATACCAAATCATCAGTTTTTTGAATTTTTCCCAAAATCTCACAGTTGCATCATTCGAAACTGACCTGTTTCAGCACTCCACTCCAAAGCGGCCAGAATCTGAGGAGACTTCTGCTTCTTGAACTGGCACGGTTCTTCCAGCTTAACTCCCTCATACTAGCAGTTATGTCTGTTTGACTTGAAGTGCCTTTAAGCTCCCACGAATCACCTGGAATTTAATACAGCCTGTGCCTTTGATTGAATTGATAGCAATGATAAACTCTATTGCTACATATAAAAAATGGCTCCAATAATATTTGGATTTTTATTACAACAGACAAAAGCCAACAATAAGTGGCTTCAAGGATTAACCAATATAATAACAATAATCCCGTAGGATTGCTCCTTCATATTACTGCTTAGCGGCTCTTTAAATTCCTTTGACTCCTTATCTCAGGCCTTGAAGTCTTTCATAGCCGATTTTGAATTTCTTGGATTTTAAATCACCAAGTCTCCAGTGGTTATAGACCAGCACGACTAATGCTCTTTTGATGGCATTACAATATAGACTCTGTCCTGTAGCTTCAATAAAATTATCGGTTCCCACTGGTCGGGTTCTGTCATTTGAATTGAATCACCCTGTAAAACTCATGTAATTACAGTGGCAGCAATGTCTCTTAAATTCTAGCAATAATTATTCAAGCAGCTCCCGTCAAGGATTATATTCCCTCCCCCTTTAGACATAAATCACCACCAAAGAATATTAAATATAATCAGGTGAAAGCTTAAATATTAAGTGGCTTCTTATTATCTTATCTTCTTTACCAAATCCGAAGTAGTGCTCAAGCATACAACCATACAGCTCCCGACTTTGTTTTAAATTATTGACCCGGCCGCTTAAAGGAGATCTATAGCCACGTCATCTTTGAATACTGTCAAAACTAAATCTCCACGTTATAACCATCTTGAGAGCTGAGTGACTGCTAGCTAGCATGGTGGCTCTTAATTTCTCCCCACGAATTTTCTTTTTAAAATGTGTTCCTCTTGATTTCAATATCGCCACCGTTCCATATTCAAGAGTCGGATTAATACCAAGAAGAAGCCTTAAACTTGAAGCTGTGATTCACCACTCCAAGATCACAGTTGCTTTGACTCATTACTCTTCACAAGTCACGCTTAACTTCTTAAAGCTGCGGACTCCAAGTCAGATAAATACTGGTAAGGCACATAAGATTTGAATTCTGAGCGGCATACAAAATCCCTGACAACTCCTCAATACGGTAAAGACGATTCACGACAGCTTCCAATCAATATAATTATTGCCCCTCAATTCTAATGCAGCGGCTTCAAAGAATATCAAATAATCTTTCAATAGAACTCCTCAAACGGCAGTTTGTATGAATTAATCGACTTGATTTACTTCTATGCTGCAATCAAAATTATACAAAAGGAAACAAGCACAAACTCATTTGATTTCTCTCCAAAGCCACAGCTGAGAGGAATAGTGTGACTGAATTGAAGTTGTGTAAAAAGATTAAATTTCACTCCAATTCCACAACTTAGAAAAATGCATTAATAATTAAGACTCACAAATCCGAAAACTGTCAACAATAGACTCATGCGTGAAACTTGAATGGCTCCGCCCGCAATAGATTTGGGTTCTCGTCCAAATCGCTGAGCTCGAGGGTTTACGTCCTCAAGTCTCGAGAAATCCGACTCTCCAAAACCAGATCAAACCAAGCCTGCTGAAACAATGCACTTGAAATCTTTTATTCTTTTCCAAACTGTAACTCGCAGGCTTCTTTAATTCTCATTTTCTTCCTTTTTCCACTTTTTAATTCTTTTGAGAATTCACTTTTAAAAAGTAAATTAATTATTTCATTTCACTTTTAATAACTTAAGTCACTTTTGCTCACTTAAATAATTAATTTAAGTTGTCTCTTTTAACTTAGCCTTTTTCGACAACATTAAATTAATTATTGAATTGCAATGCTGACTCAAAAATGGGGACATTACAGTCTGCCCTTCTCAAATATTGCTTGTCCTCAAGCAATGTCAGCACAACCACAAACCACTTGTTTGAGACAACCCGAAACCATTTGTTATTCCTGTTGATGTAAACAGCCGCGGGCGTCTTACTTCCAACCACGATTTTTTATCAAGCAATAAATTAAATATAGCTTATAGCTATTTATTTATTGGTGATGTCCTTTATGAAGAAGCGCTTCACATAAATATTAAATTATCTTTTGTTTAATGTGGCCGACTTCACCTTGTTAATCGGTGCTCTTCTTGGAGAGACATATCCTTTCTTTGGTGGCCGACCTTGTGTCTTGAAAGGTCGCAATTATTGAAGTCTTCCTCATCGAATAGTATATATTAGAGATGCTGTTCGATCATTGCATCATCATTCATATTCATTCATTCTGTGTCTAGAGTCAAGTGCGAATTATCAAGAGCAGATCGAAGTTGTTCTTCAAGAGGTCGAGTTTATCTTCTTCAAGGAGGTCGATATTGTAGTGCATTGCACCAAGTGTGGTGTTAATATTTCGTCGTGTGATTGGCCTTATTGTAAAGCAAGACTGCTGGTTATTTCTCAATATATAAGTGATATATTGTTACTGAGTTTTTCTCCCGCAAGTTGGAGGGTTTTCCCAGAGTATATGCTGTGTCAAATTGCTTAAATTGTTCTAAATCTGCTTATTTAATTTCTGATCCTAAAACTAACATGGTATCAGAGCGGGTTTAAGCAAGATCGTGATCAGATTTCTATAAGCAGCGTGCTCTTCCTCTCTTTTTCTCATCTTCGTGTGTCTATCTTATCTTCAAAAATGGTGAATAGGCTCAGGGTTGAAGATAGACTTGAAGGTGCTTCTAACTTCACCTCTTGGAAGTTTAGAATTCTGATTGCATTGGAAGAAAATGAGATTGCTGAGTTTGTGGAAAGTGAAGTTCCCGAGCCTTCCGATGAGAATGAGAAGTCACAATGGAAGAAGAATGGCACAAAGGCCAAGAAGATTTTGATTGATTCTGTGAAGGATCACCATGTGCCTATTATCTCCAAGTTGAAGACAGCGAGAGAGATGTTCAAGACCTTGGAGGAATTGTATGAGATTAATAACACCAGCCGAGCTCTTGCATTGAGGCAACAACTACATCACATCAAGATGATGAAAGGAGACTCTGTCATCTCTTTCTTCATGAAGATCACTGAGTTAAGAGATCAACTTTGTGCCATTGGTCATATGGTTGATGATAAAGATTTAGTCATGTTGGCACTTAATGGTCTTCCTCAATCTTGGGAGCCATTTATTCAAGGTATTAGTGGAAGATCGAAGCTACCAAAGTTTGATCGTCTTAGGGCAGATTGTATTCATGAGGAATCTAGATTGGCAGCGAGAGGCAATGGGCAAAGTTCAAACAATGAAGATATTCATGTACTTGCTCCTGAATCATCAAAGAGGAAAGGAAGAGAAGGGAAGAAAAGCAATTTCAAGAGGAACATATATAGAAAATCGGATGGTGCTCTTGAACCTAAGAAGAAGAAGGATCTCTCCCATATACAATGCTTTAGATGTGACAAGTTTGGTCACTATGCAAGAGATTGGGCTACTAGACCAAAACAACATGTTTCTATCGCGGATGTGGGTGAGGTCTCTCCTCAGAAGGACTCGAGATAATTCAAGTGGATTTCTATTTATCTCTGCCCTATCAAGCAATGTTCCAACAGATAGCAACATTTGGTTGATTGATAGTGGCGCCTCTCGTCACATTACTGGATTTAGAGAACATCTTTCAGATTTGGTGGAGAGAGATACCAACATTCAAGTCATAATTGGAGATGATGCATGCTATTCTGTGAAAGGTGTTGGAGCGTCCTCTCTTCACTTAGATTCCGACATCTCCAATTGAGCGATATGTTATTTGTACCAGGCATCAAGAGAAATCTTGTATCAATTTCAGCCTTGGACGACAAAGGATATCAAGTTGCATTTTCTGAAGTAAAAGTTCTTGCTTGGCCGAAGAACTCTAGCATCAAGACAGCTCGAGTGATTGGTGTTCGGCAAGAGAGTCTTTATAGACTTTCCATTCGTCCAATGCAAGCATTGTTGCATGACTCCACCAGTTCAAGTGAACTTTGGCATAGAAGACTTGCTCACCTCCATTTCAGAGCACTTCCTTCCATGGAGAAGATGGTTACTGGCCTTCCAAAATTCAGCCAGGAGCATGAAGGTACTTGTCGAGGATGCACATTGGGTAAGAATAGTAAAGGTCCTTTTCATAGTAGTGAAAGTAGATCTAAATGTATTCTAGATCTTGTTCATTCTGATTTCTGTGGTCCAATGTCTATTGCTTCTTTGAGTGGTTTCTTGTATTATGTAATTTTCATTGATGACTACTCTAGAAAGACTTGGATTTATTTCTTAAAGACAAAAGAATCTGAAGAGGTACTTGAGAAATTCAAAGAATTTAAGGCTCAAGTAGAGAACTTGTCCGAGAAGAGGATCAAAGTTTTGAGATCTGACAACGGAGGAGAATACATCTCTGGAGGCTTCCGTAACTTTTGTATCGAGGCAGGGATTAAGAGGGAGTTTTGTGTCCCTTACAATCCACACAAAACAGTGTTGCAAAAAGGAAGAACAGATCCATTGTTGAGGCAGCTAAAGCTATGATCCATGATCAAGACTTACAAACCTTCCTTTGGGTAGAAGCATCTAGAACTGTATTGTATGTTTAGAATCAAAGCCCTCATCATATTTTGGTGAACATGACTTCTGAAGAAGCCTTCACAGGTGTGAAGCCTGAAGTTAGTCACTTGAGAATCTTTGGTTGTCCTGTGTATGTTCATGTGCCTAAAGATAAAAGGACTAAGTTGGAACCATCTGGCAAGAAAGGAATATTTGTTGGCTACAGTGAGTCTTCAAAAGCATACAGGATTTACATTCCAAGTCAGAAACTGATAGAGATTAGTAGGGATGTCACTTTTGAAGAAGAT
>VDFB02077982.1:0-19111 GCA_007258455.2 Sequoia sempervirens
CACACAAATTTAAGGCTGAGCCATTGTCAACAATGGTTCTCTTTATCCTTGTGGTATTGTATTGAGCTATTATCATGAAAGCATCATATTTTTCTACACTTCCAAAGTAGGGAGCTCACTTTGGTGGAAAACAATGTCAGGATTTATTCCTTGAATCATGACTACTATGTCATTTGGTTGCATATTAGAAGGGATAGGAACTTGTTGTAATTCAATTTGAATCATGTTATGATAGTGGTGGGAGGCTTGGATAAGGTACCATAAAGATATCTTAGAAGGATTATTCTCAATTTGTTTGACAAGATCATACTCCTTTCCATTTTGTGAAGGCAAACAAGGGCGACTAGGTAAGATGGGATTAGGAAATGGGAGGGATGTTGAAGGTGTTTTTCTTGGGTGTGGATTGTTCCTATTTTTATATGTATGATAAATGGTATTGTAACTTGGTTGCTACAAAAAAATATGTTTAGGTGGTTCAAGGATAAGGACACGTTTGTTTTTAACTTGTGGTTTGTGAGAGGGTGGATAAATGATAAGTTTAGGCGCGAGAGAGTACTCCAAGGGATATCTAATGTGCATAACCTCAGAAGAACTATAATTATTTTTGTGATCCCTTCGTGAAGAGGAGTCCAATGTTACTTCATCATCTTTATCTAAGGAATTACTATTATCAATGTTCTCATTTTCTTCCACTATTATGTCTTCTCGAGTAGGAAAGTTTCTAGGAGAACTAAAAACAAAATGTTCTTGACATTCAAGGGTTGGTTCTTCTAAAATGACTTCATCATATGTAAGGAAGTTATCAATGGTTAGATTCTCTTATTTATCAATAGTGGGGATATTAGGAGAAGGCTCTATTTGATTGAGATGATTGTTCATTCTCTTGTGCTATACCATTTACCCTAGTAGGAGAGCTTGTAAGATGTTCATCACATTCCATGGTTATATTTTGTGAAGTAGCTCCATCACAAGTAGGGGAGGCATCAAGAGAAGGACAACTATGATTACCAAATAGATCATTCCAAATGGTAGGAGCATTAGGGAAGGGAGAGACAAGATTCTCATGACTCTCGATAGGATCATCCTCTAACACCAACCTATCCTCTTTGTATTGAGGGGGGATATTAGGAGGAAAATTATGGCTATCTATGCTATCATCTTCTTTTGCTAAAATATTGTCACAACCAAGGAATAAATGGAGACTAGGTAAGGTGATGTTTAGAAATGTTTCTAGATATGATCTCATCTTCTTGTTTTCTAAAGCTTTCCAAATGGGGAGGAGTATAGGGACATTCAAGAATCTCAATTCTTGTATCTTCTTTCACCAATATACCTTCATCACTAATAGGAGAGGTATTGCAAGAAGAACAAGTATGATTGTTATGATTTTCTACACTTGCATCCTTTTGTGTTATGACATTTTTACAAATCTAGTAGATACTAGGAGGGTATCCAACATGCTTATCAAAGGTTTTACTTTTCTTTCATAGATTGTTATTGTGAATATAGAAAATAGAATCATACAAGCCACTAGAAACACTAAATTCTTGAAGAGAACACATGCTAACATTAGAAAGTAAATAAAGTGCAATGCAATGAATTAAAGTGAAGTGTTTAAATTTAATTTTTCAGATTTGAAATAATTTAATTTGTTGATTACACTATGCAATGATATGAAAATGGAATGTTATAAATGCAAATTTTGAATTGAGCAATGCATGAGAAATTAATCAATTTAAGCTATATTTAGTAAAATACATGAAATAGAAAGTCAACCCACTGAAGCAGGTGACCAATGCCAACAAATAGAAGCACATAAATGTTGATTTAGATCTTAAAAATTTCAATCTAAAATTCCACATGGACTAAGATGCCAGGAGGTTTTAGAAGCTGAAACAAATAGAAAATCACTCATACAGGATATTGTAATAGAAAATTAGAGAGGGACTAAGATGCCACCAAAGGTGTTTTTGTCCTAGTAAGGGTTTTTTGCAGAAATTCAGACAATTCTAGGTTGATAAAAGTGTTCCTAGGTTGCCTACCAAGGGACCTAATGTTTGGAAACAAAAAAATATGAAAATGAATGCAACAAAAAGTAACTAGTGGCAAGAAATTGGATGCAGAAGTGAATGCAATTTTTTCAATTTTGGATGTAATAAAAATGTTTCTAAATGTAATTAGGATGACTAACAATGCTCTTTTTAGTTTTTCAATGAGGTAGAATGATGTAAGAAATAAAAAATGCAACCTATATGCACTTTCACTAATGTAGATATAAGAAACCCTAGATGCATTTTTACTAAATGTGAGAAACCCTAGATGCAATTTCACTTAAAAGGACTCATAATCAGAAAATGAATGCTCTAAAAAAGAAAATGTTGAGGGTTCACCAAAATGATGAAGAGGAAAATGTAGACCTTGAAAGATATTACACTTTTCTACCCAACCATTCACTATTATACACGGGGTCCTAACTCAAGCAACTAACAACCTCACAAGGTGAGTCAATTCACAATTAGGAAGGACCTAGGAGGGGGTTCTTTAAGTTCTAAGGGTTCGCCACCAAGTAAATGCTTGGAAAAGATAAACATCAGAAAACACAATGTGATATACAAAATGCAAGCTAAATGAAGACAAATGAACATTCAACTCATGAAATCAAATAATATAAGCCAAATAATGAGAGAAATTATGAAATTAAGCTACACCAAGTCAGGGTATTTGTACCTAGAAAGTTTAGAGATGTAACAAGGATTTTGAAAATGTAAAGAATTTGTCAAAATATGTTATGGAGGACAAAGACGCCCAGATTGGCGTATTAGTCCTACTGCTATTTGTTGGGGAAAATGTGGAGTCTTCAAATGTCAAAAAAAAATCATAAAGAATCTCTAAAAAATACCCTATGGATGACTAAGACACCCAAGGTGGCCTATTATTCCTATTCTCAATTTTTGGAATCTTTGAATGTAGTCATAAGGGTTTATGTATGCACTTTCTTCTGTCCAAATCTGAGGTCCTAAAACTTCCAAATTTGACCTGTAGGTGAGTTTCTGTGAAGATGACAACTTTGTAATGCAACTTTGCAACTTTGTACTCCAAATGATCTTCAAGTCTTCAACCTAGATCTGCAATCACAAATATGCAAGATGGGAAAAACTTATTATTTTTTAGTGAATGGGGGTTTTCCTTGGTCAAAACCCTTTTAGGTAATTAAACCAAATGATGAAAAGAATTAAATGTGTAAATGACATCACCTTGTATGATTTCTTGTGAAGGAAATAAACAATCTACTATTTAGTGGCCATGAAGAATGTAGATCTTGGATCCTTGGATATAGTTACAAATAGATCTTCAATGCTACATCCACAATCTTGGCTCAACAACATGAATGGATGCACTAAACCCTTGGCATGATGCTTTAATCTTGATGATGGTTTCGAATGCTTGATGAATTTCTCTTGAATGCATAAAATTTTCTTAGGAATGAATACTTGAATGCTTGATATGCTTGAACATAAAAAATGAGTGGAGGAACCTTGTATTTATACTTATTCATGCTTAATATCCTAAAATTACACCACAACAATCCAACATATGAAATCATTAATTAAAGGAGGCTAAATCCTACCCAAATTTGAAATTGAATCTTGAAAATAAGCCAAGGAGGACTAAGATTCCCTAGGTGGAATCTTAGTCCTAAGGCTCAATTCTCAAGGCACAAACTCCAAAAAGGAACCTATTTTGGTGGTTTCAAAATTAGGGTCCCAAGACCCATGGAGGACAAAGATGCCCTAGATGGAATTTTAGTCCCATTTCACAAATTAGGGACACAAATAAAAACATTAAATGATCATTTATCTTTTGAGGTTTGTCATGATTTTGAATAAAAATATATAATTTATCAGGCTTGTGGATGTAAAATAGGACCAATTAAGCCATAAAGAAGCATAAATAAAGCAAGGTGGGCCCAAACAAGTGTGAAAATGGAAGGGTATGCATTTTACTACACTATAGCAGTCACATCTAGTGTTGAGCTTGAGTCTTATAACTCTATAAATTAAGTTGTTACATCTACTAAACCTATCTTTGACTCTCTTCCTTAGCCTACATTACCTGTGTCTTTGTCATCACTTAAAATTTATGTGGACTTTGAGGATGTTGTTGCCAATTCCCTTGAAGATAAACTTAAAAAAATTGACAAATACCTAGAATGAATTCAATAATACCTAAGTGTATAGTCTTTGGATGGATAAATGGTTCCTCTTATGGATAAACTTAGGAAGCTAATCAGTTATTCACAAGGGATAAAACTGTTGTGTAGCCTAGCTCATATAGTGGATGCAAATATCCCTACAACTGCCAATTTTGCTCAAGATTTTACTAATGCTAAATTTTTTTTAGGAAAACAAGTTTCCTCTCCTAGAACCATGCCTTATATTCCCACCTTTACCCCTCTAATCTTAGCATCAACCAAATAATATAGTAATGGTATAAACACAAGTTTAGGCATTTATTGTGGGAATTCATATAGATTTGAGTGTCATAGAAAAATGGTCCCTTGTCATTTTCATGTCCTTTTAGGTCTTGTTCGATGGTGTTTGATATATTTTTTTCTAATTTTGTATTGTAATGTGGCTCAAACATGCATATTTAGGTACTAAAATTCAAATAATGACATCTTGTGAAGGTGTTGTGAAGTGTTGTAAAACATTTCTAAATTCTTCTAGTCTCTATTTATTACAATTTACCTAAAAATCACCTTTTTATTCATCAACAAGTCCTATTTTGAAGTGTTGTAAAGTCTTGTAACAAGATTTCACACTTTTCTAGGCACATCTTCACTATTTATCCCTTTCTCATGATTTATTTGACCCCTTTATGCTCTCATATGACTTAATTAAGTGTATTTTTGAATATTACCCCAATAAACAACAATAAATACCACATATTTCCCAACACATATTTTTATGTCCTAGGTGCGACCAATTTGCCATGGGTGGAAAATGAGTCGCGCTTGGCTTGAAATTCAAATTTTTAGAAAAATCCTTTTAGTTTTTTATTCAAAATCACTTGATGTCGTCCTGTGATGAGGTATGAATGGTTAATAAGGAACAATTGTGTATAAATATGTGATTTTCACCTCATTTTACATATCCTAACACATTCAAGCAATCTCCTACAATTCTCCAACATTCATACATCAATTCAAGAAATATTCAAGCAATATTCAAGAACTTTGGAGCATCCATTGGCATTACTTCAGACTTGCATTATCAAGGGTTTGGTAAGTTGATAGCTATTGCATGTTATTAGTTTATCATTTTGTTTCCTTTTGTTATTTGATTAAGGGTTTGATTACCAGAAGTGGGGTTGACCAAGGCAAACCCCTATTTTCTAACCCTCAACCATTTTCCCCCTATTGCATCATGTGTGTTTACAGACCTCTAGGTATGCGGATTTAACAAGTTTTTTGGTGTTGAAGATTGGTTTACAAGTAAACTAGGTGCTTCAAGTAAAATCAAGTCTATTTCAAGCTTGGAGAAGGTTTCTTGTCTGTTTTCTATAGAATTGACCTTGACAACCCAACATTCAGTGATTTCTAGATTTGGTGTTGCAGAGTTGTCTCCCATTTTTTCAAAAATTTGGGAGAGGAATGATTTTCCACTTGTGGCGAATGAGTCCCACCTTAGGATTAAAAATCTGATTTTCTTTAGATTCTAGATCCTAATAGACAAAAAATTGTTTCTGACACTTTTTCACCGGGAGAAGGACTAATTTGCCACCCTGGGTGAATGAGTCCCACTGTGAAAAATTAGTGATTTAAGCTAGCATCCACAACATTCTAGATTCATCAGATTTTGTCTAGGTGCACTCAAATTCATCCTCTTTCTCTTTGTTCTGCATAATTTCTTCATTTAGTTAATTGCTTGCATATCATAGTTTGTCTTCAAACATAGCTTAAATCTCATTTTTGCATTCATTTTCATCCATTTACATTAGTCAATTTCATTTAGTTTACTTCATTTAGATTAGACAACATTGCACATAACATAATTTGAATGAACTAGTTTTCATTTTTTTCCCTAGCTCTCTCCTTTTAGGTGAAAACCCTAGAAGAGCTAGAAAGGTGCAAGTGAGCCAAAAGTCAATGGTTCATTTTGGTGAACCCATATTTTGAACGCTTTGCATTTCTAATTTTATTTGCATATTGCATCCTAGATTACTTTTGCATCAACATTTCAATTGGGACATTGTTTTGTTCTTGCATTCTAGGCATTTTCATATTCCATTAGTGAAAACTTCATTTTTGCATTTCATCTCATTGAAAAAACTAAAAATCTGCATTCTACATCCTTGATTGCTTTTTGTAGAGCATTAAAATCACATTCAAAGTTTTGAAAAACACAAAAAAGTAACATATTGGAAATCATTCACCATCCTGGGTGAATCAGTCCCTTTGCACTTTTTGAACAACATTTCTGGCAATTTTTTGGCATTTTTCTGCATTTATGTTTTCTATAGTTAGCTATCTCTTGCAGTTAGCATAATTTCTATTCTTTTCATATTAGACATCCTAGATTACCTTGCATTTGCATTCACCTCTCCTTTGTGGTACTTGTTGTTGGTGTAATTAATTATTTAATTACACTTTACATAAGTTTACTTAGGCATTATTTAATTCCTAGGTTATAGGTTGTTATCCTTATCTTGTTGAGCTATCTTTTTGCTCAAGATATAATTACGGTTATGCACACTTGCTTTTATAAATAAAATTATCTCTTGTAATTATTGTACTTTGAATATATCAATTTGCACATCTTCATGCGAAATCTCTGCTTTTTTGTTTTTCTCTTTGTGGAAGGTTATTTTTTGGTTTACATTTCAGATCTTGGTCTCTAACATGGTATTAGAACTTCGATTTGCAGCCCCTTCTTAGCTTTTTTGGAGGAATACATTGTAGAGCTCATTCAGGGTCCCTCGAGGGTTTCATTCCTTGAGCATATTCATGCAGCGTCTTGGATCAAATTGGGGTTTTCCATTGGATTTAGAGCGTTGGAAAAAGTTAGGATTGGCTTTTATTTTTCTAATTTTGGTCACTGTTTGCCAGATCTACGAGGGTTTCAAGCTTAGTGATTTTTCTGAGAGATTTGGGGGTTGCCTATTTTTCTGTGTACTTTGGGCCAAAATGGACCTCACTGGCTTCTAGAGGCCATATTGGACTTTTTTGAAGCACTTTCATAGAAACAAGCATAACTTTTGCATACGACACTGTTTTTTCACAAATGAGATATCATCGGAAAGTTGGTTCTGATCTCTACGCAATAGTGCATGTGTTTTTTTTTGGTTTTTCTTTTCTGATTCCTTTTTCAGCCTCAAAAGTCTCATGTTGTTGTTTTCACTCCAAGAGACATATCTTTTGACTCGCTTATCCATTTTCACACCTTAGAGCAAGAAAGCTTGGTTCATCTCCACATAGTTCTCAGGTCTATTTTATTTTCTATTTCATGCATGTTTTACATGTCTCCTTTTAAAAATCATTATTGTATTAAATGAACCCAGATAAAGTTCCTTCATACATAATAATCGATTAGTGTGTATGCACTTTGATCTCCATCTTCATTTTGATTTGGTGACAGCTCACATGAGCTTTTTCTAGTTTCATGTTTGTTTCTTTTAGCTCTTTCTTGTTTAGTTGGACAAATCTTTTGGTTTGCATCGCCCACACTTTGTATGTGCAGGATCATGCAGGGCCGTAAGTGGCAATGTGGAGGAAAATACTGCCTTTTCATCAAAATGAAAATGAGAAAAGAATGGTGTTGACTTTTAGCTCGTGTCACCTATACCAAATACCAAACCAGTTTTTACAACATCGGATATCCATTTGCAAAAAGTATATATATAAAAATTTATGTTGTTATTTTGAAGTCATCTAACATCCTGTTTTACTTTATTTGATTTTGATTCACTCTTGATTTAGATTTGAATAATTTCATATATTTTTGTGATTTTTAAAAATAGGTTTTTGATTGAATTTTTGTGAAAAATTTGTGTTTAGAATGGATTCTTGATAAAAAAATGAATGTTTCTTTGTGAAATTTTTCTATAATAGGAGCTTGATTGAATTTTATGAAAAAATTAATGAGGAATGGATTTTGATAAAAATGAATGTTTTTTGTGGATTTTTTTTCAAAATAGGGTTTTGATTGAATTTTTATGAAACAATTGAGTTCAAAATAGATTTTGATAAAAAAATAATTTTTTTAATGGATTTTGATTTAAAAATAGTGTTTCATTTATATTGAATAATTTTAGATTAATTATTTTTTAACTTTAATCAGGCATTATGGCTATCGAGAATGAGAATGCACAAATTCCATGAGTTGATAATGAAAATCCACCAATTGAGAATCAAAATGCAGAAATGCCAAATGCTCCACCACCCCACAACCATCAATCAAGAATTTGAATCTATGAAAAATTGGAGCAATTGAGGGGAACTGTGATGTTTATAAGAAATCCCTTGATCATCCCATATGTCAACCACATTGACAGGAATAATTACAAATGTAGAAACCCTCTCCACCCAACATAATGTATTTCATTCGTGGTGAGAAACCATGAGGAAATATTATGCATGTGAGTTGTCTTATGATGATGTGAAAGATATCCAAATAAAAAAATCCAAAATAGCCTCTTTATTTATTAACCCCAACACTGGTTTTTCCAGTTAATGTTAACAAACCAAAAATTTCTATAAAATGGTGCACGCATAAGGGCATAGTAGATAATCTTTTGGGATCAAGCAGGCGGTTTTGATAAACCACCCAACTTATAATATTGATGTATCCTTTTACCTTTTATTAAAATTATATGTTAAATTTTTGTTAGGCATCAGTCAATTACTTTACATTAAACTCTCCTGTATGCTATGGAGTATGCCCTAAAGGCCAAGGGCACTTAGAGTAGTGATGCCAAATGTTCCCCTTCCTCCCTTCTTCGCCAATTCTAGTACAACATCTCGTGATATTTTAGGATGCAACCACACAAACTATCTAGCTTCTATCACCTTTGAGTGGTCTTTGGTTTCCCATGCTTTTCAAGAGCTCAACCCATAGCCCAAGTGATCTTGGCTAGCGGATCTAGCTTCTGCTGCATCATCCTCCCCATGTCCACATATTTGTGTGTGCCATATTTGCACATAAAAGCTAGCAAATATGTTTGGGTCCCATTGTACATCCCCCTAAGCAACCATTAGACACTTCTGATTATGACATCCAGGATGTGGAGATTATAGAAGATCATATGTAGGGGAGTGGAGCACACCCTAAAGAGTCCTGTCCTACTAGAGAGGTGGACATTGGAGTAGTTACATAGGTAACATTTAAGGTGTAAGTTCATAACTTGCATTTTAAAAAAAAATGAATATTAATAAGAGATAGTATCAAGTACTAATATTTATTTACATGCTCTATTTAACAGTTAATGTCTGAGGAGGAGCTCACACAGGTGACTGATAGCACCATGAGGGCCATTTCATTTGGCCTTGAGACACACACAGTATGTATTTTTGCACTCACTCATTTACATTTTTTTACTGTATACTTGCTTGTCATTTAAATTGTCATTAATGAAATTATATATTAACTTATATGTTTATCTTATTCTTTGCTTGTAGGAAACACCTATTGCGAGAGAGGTGCGACGCTCTCTAGACTATGGACACACAATGTTAGATAAGGGAAAGGTAATTGAATTCAAATTTGATTGAATTAATATTTATAAGATATTTTATTGATTATCCATACATTGACATAGATTCGTAGTTTCATATGTACTTGTCATTTTTATGTATAGGTAGTTGTGAGCTATACATCATTGTTGATAAGTGCCACAACACCTGAAGGAGTAGGTATTCGAACACCTAAAGGAGATATAGAAAAAGATCAACCTAAAGAGGTATGTGTTTATTTTATTTTGTGCTTAGTAAATATGTTCTTATTATTGAAAATTTTATGCTAACTTGGATCAATTTCATGTTTTTGTTCACATATATAGATTGATGTTACAAAATTGGTTTAATTAGTTCTTTGAGAGAGGTATATTCTAGGACTCTTGACCCTTCGAAGAGACGTATATTTCAGGTAATCAAGATTTCAATTTTAGAGTTCAATTATAATTCAATGTGTATTGATTTTTATGTTAATTATTTGATTTTAAATTATACAGTATAACTAATCTCAATTGTGGTTTGACTTTTTCTTGTGTAGCTACCTTCAGAGCCAACGAGTGCTTCAAAGAGGCTCCATTTTGATGATCCACCAGTAGTTTAGAATGAGATATACATTTTGGCATGTAAATATTGAATAGATACTGAGATTGCATATGCCACATATTGTAAAACTTTGTTTGAGTTGGCGTTGACATTTTTGTATATGGATATACACTTGATTATTGGATAATTTGATATATATATAAGTTGAAAATTGAAATTTAATTTCCTCATGTGCATGATTAAACTCTTTGAAAATTTAATCAAGTGAGAAATGGTTAAATATCAATGTACAATAGCATAAAAAGAATGGTTAAATATTATGTAGTTTATATTCATATTGTTGATTATATTGCATTGCACATCTTTCAAACTCAAAGCATTACTTCACATTGCATAAGTAACAACTAGATGCCGATAGATGAAAAAAATTCAATAACAATATAGTTTTTACAAAGTCAACCTAAGTAGCTATGCAATTACTTCACATTACATAACTAATAACTAGGAACTGCTATCAATTGCATTAGCTTGTCATGGAATTCTATGAGACCACATTTCTTTGAGGAAGCTTGGCAAAAAACTCACAAAAAATGAAAAGAAAGCACTCAAACAAACTTTAAAGGGGTCTCAGGCCTGTTGCCCCCTTATTCCACACACTATGTAGCCATTTACTTGTGTTATTTTTATGATTATATTTAATGCACAAAAAATTAATTCTAAATCAAACACAATAACACAGCAGATACCCTGGGAAAACCCCCCTCTTGAGGGAGAAAAAACCAGCCAATAATATCACTTATATTATTGAATCACAATAGAAACTCCTTTACAATGAAGGTCTATAATGAGGCCTAATAATATGCACCATAGACTGATGCCAAGACAACAATACAATGATGTAATTCTCAAATGATAATCCTCATCCTTCTCACAATAACTCGATTTGCACTTGAAGATTTTCTCACTAACTCACACTTGATAAGAAATGGAATGTATGAAAAATGTATGTCTCAAAACAATGAAATGTATCTAATATATATACAAGCTGAGAGAGATGTGACTCTTCACAATATAGGTCAACCTCCAAAAAGAATGTGCCTCCTCAAAGATTGTGCCTCCAAGATAGAAGTCGGCCTTCATAAAATAATAAATATTGTGACATAAATCGTGCCTCAAGCATGTTGGCCTCTTCATAAATGAACCTCTTCATTAACTCGTATCTCTTGATGAATTATCATTAATCACAAATCAATATATATAAATTAAATAGCTTTGGATATATTTAATTTATTCTTATGTAGAGGAGATTGCTGGAAGGATATGACTAACACTACAATAATCATCAACACTCCCTCTTAGCTAGGGAGGATACTTCTAGTTTCAGAAGGAAAATCACCTCATCGTGATGCCTAGTACTATGGCTACAACCATAAGTGAAAAGAAGAATATCATCTCATCGTGATATTAGATATTTCCTCAACGTGATATCAACCATAATGGCTACAACCATACTATGGTGTGTACAAGTGTTCATCACAGACCTCAATTGAAACAACATCCAGAGGTGCTCTTCTAGTCAGCAACACAACCATCTTCTTTAGGTTCAGTAGGCTCCCTCTGAATCTTCAAATACTCTTCGGGTTAGAAACACAACCATCCAGAGCTGCTCTTCTAGTCAGCAACACAACCATCTTCCTTAGGTTCAGTAGGTTCAGTTCCATGGCTGCAAGTTGTGACTTCAAGCTTGATCATTTCTTTGGTTGGCATGACTTCCTCATAAGATGCCTCAAGCTTTTCATCACTAAGAAATCTCTCATCACCTTCCTATAGTAGAGTCATCAGCATTCTTCAAAAATCATAAGAATTATTTTAGTACACTCAAGAGTTATCAGATGTCTTCTTGCAGTCTCAAAAGTTATATTGTATCATTGTTACATTGGTACTTGAGAGTGGTAGCTTAATATAGGTCCACAATACAAAACCTGGTTTACTTGTACAATGTAACAGTGGCATAGGAAGATTTTTCTTTGAAAGAAAAAATGAAAGCTCAGCCTCTTGGAATGAAAATGCTTGTTTGCAAAACAAATGAATAATAATGAGGTAGTTAATGTGTTTGAAGTGATTTAGAGGTCACTTAGAGGGTTGATTTTAGTGTAGTTAAGGTGGTTGAAGTCATTTTGAGGTTGCTTTTAGAGAAGAGAGATGTTGAAGAGTACATCAAGTCAGTGAGAACCAAAGTGTAATGTGTTTTAGTTTGTGGTACTCCTTTCTTTCTCAACAGATGTGTGATAAATTCTTAGTTCAATGATGTTGAACAATTTTTGAAAAAAAAAAGTTGTGTCACAATCCGCATTCAATCCAATAAGCAAAAATGAAAGCTCAGCCTCAAAAAACCAATTTCAGTCACAATTTACCAGAAATAAATTCTTGGAAGGAATTCTACTTATGTTGCAGGAATGTAATGTAAAGTCTTCTTAACTTAAGCATAACTTAATCAAAGTAGAAATCATGACAACTATTACTAAGAAACAAACTATGAATTGGCCTTATGCTGCAGGAACAATATAAGACTGAGTTTGCAGGAACAAACATAGGGATGGATTCCCGATGCTACAGGAACAAACACAGGGATGGATTCCCGATGTTGTAGGAACAATATAAGTCTATTTATCAAAGACCATGATGCTTACAAAATCTCTTTCTGAGGCTATGGGATCATGTTGTGACCATCTACAAAAACCTCTCTCAATTTTTGCTATCTCAGAGGCATTTTCCTATGGTGATGACTTTTCAGTGGAGGGAAAAGTTGCCAGATGGAAGTAGTGTAAAGTTGTAAAGTGGTGCAACTTTCATTCCACAACTTGTACAACCAAATGGACTGTTCCAACATGTCCGAATGGGTATGTTTACACTAGGGATGGTCCTATCTTGCATCCAAATACGCTAAATCACTCTAAGCTACATTGGATCGACGATTTCCCTTAAGAGTCCAAAGTGATAAAAGGGAGAAATCTTTGAAGGTCTATTTCTTGGAGATCGTGATGCGTACAAACTCTCTATCCAAGGCTATGGGATCATGTTGTGACTATCTACAAAAACCTCTCTCAGTTTTTGCTATCTCAGAGGCATTTTCCTGTGGTTATGAATTTTCAGTGGAGGGAAAAGTTGCCAGATGCAAGTAGTGTAAAGTTGCAAAGTGGTGCAAATTTCATTCCGCAACTCATACAACCAAATAGACTATTCCAACATGTTTGGATGGGTATGTTTATGCTAGGGATGGTCCTTTCTTGTACCCAAATTTACCGAATTACTTTGAGCTATATTGGACGAGTGAAATTAGGTGAAAATTTGATGCATTCACAAGGGCACAATCACAAATTCTTTGCAAATTTCCTATTTGAGGCATCTAACAAGATTATTCTAACCTCTTTGGACAGTCCAAAACTCCCTTAAAACTTGACAAGCAACTAAATACACATTTCCCTCTTTAACCCCCTTAAACCCTTGTAATAGTGAGAAACTAGTTTTTGTCCAATTACTCCACAATATTCCAAAACACTAGATGAACACATGACTGATTCAAACACCCATATCCAAGGTACACAACATAGACTCCTTTGGACTAGCATTGACTTCCTATACATTCACCCTTCAACAGGCTACTCAGTTAGCCCAAAAATGCAAAGCAACATACCTTCAAACACCACAAAAACCCCTAAGAAGCGGGGAAGCAAATAAATTTCCAAGAAAACAAAGATTCTACAATTGGATTCCATTTGTACTAACCTGTAACCGTCAAATAAAAAAACCCTTGTTTTTAGTGTAATTCTTGAGGGTTTATTGGATGTAGAACTTCCACAACCTTTTAGAATTTTCCACCACCTTAGACACATTTATTTAGGCCCAAATATTCTTAGAAAACAAAGAAACTTCTGGTATCTCAGATATTTTTGCAGACCCTAGGGTAAAAACTCTATTTTCAAGTGAAAAAACTAGCATTTTTGGACCTTTAACTCTTCATTTTTATTTCAAAATCAGTTAAATGCACCTTCCACTCTTGTAAAATGCTTGAATGAAGCATTGTGCGGTAGAAAACACAAGAAAAATGAAAGTAAAATATGGTAGAACTGATTGAGCTTTATTGATTTCAGAAAAAATCCTTCAACCAAACCTATCTTGAGCCCTTGAAGGCCTTAAGTACACCTGCATAACCCATGAAACCTCCATATAATTCCTCCAATTTACAAAGCAATGGGAAAATAAAACCATGTCAGTGGTTTCCCCAAACTAATTGCCACCAAAACCATTCTTGATAGTTTAAAACCACGAACCACCCCAACATGTAATTATGATAGCACTCAAGATAGAATCCATGAATAGATAATGTATGCTAGTATATGTATGTCTCTTCAAAAAACATAGATGGGTTAAGCTCTCTCCTTACTCTTTGAGTAAGAGATATAGTAAGAGATAGTAGGTGAGAGGACTAGATAGTATTACAAAACCTGGTTCAAACGATCATACCGATAGGAAAGAACCACGAAGAAAACCTTCGGTTGTAGCTCGATTAAGTACAAAAATAGACCCCTTTACAAAACCTATGAGTTTCCAAAATACAAACCCCTTTACATTTTAAACATGCCCTTTATACAATTCTAGACATTTGACCCATATTTCAAAAAACATCACTAGGTATAGATTATGCTCATACACAATTATGACAGTTTTACATTATTTCCAATTTGAGAATTCAAATTTTACAAAATTTTCCTATTGGAGGCATTCAAGGCATAGTCTTCGACAATAGTAGTATGTTCTACACTAACAAGAACCTATACAAACCATTAAAGGTAGCTTAGAATAACCTATCTATATTATTCTAAATGACACAAAATATGATGAGATGGTAATGCAAACTATAAAATATGCTTAGAATAACCAATCTATATTGTTGAAATCTATTGCATACCTCTTCGAAAGGATTAGAGCTGGATATTGTTGCAGTAGGTCCATGATCAATCATGCTAGGAATATTGCAAAAGTGGGAAAATGAGAAATCTATATTGTCACAATAGAAAAGATGCTTAGACTAACATATCTATATTAATCTAAACAACTTGAATGATGATGAGTTGGTGATGCAAACTATAAAAGACACATACATCTTCCAAAGGATCAGAGCTGGCTATTGTTGCCTTAGGTCCATGATCAATCTTGCCAAAATATATAGCAAAGTGCATACAAAATATCACTATTAAAGAACACTGCATTGCAATAGTATATAAAATGCTCGATTATTAAATAAAAGAACACTAATGAAGACTTGTCATAATGAACATGGGAATTTCTACCTTCCATTCTTGAAAATGCTATTCAAAATTATTGTGAAGGGTCATCTTTGCTTAAGGTATCCAATGTGCTTCATGATCAAGATTACTAAGTGTCATAGTTGTTTTGTCTTTGGTTTGGCATGATGCTTCAACAACCTAACATTTGTTGCCATAACAAGGTGTGAATACATGAGAATGGTTTTGTGTTTCTCGTAGTCTTCAAATGTAGGAATGCCATTCTTTCTAATAATGTATGTTACTTAGCCAAGTTCTGCAACCCTGTTGAACTGTAGGATACATGGAAATCATCATCATCTTCCATTGGTTGTGTTGGCTTATGCTTTACCCACATCCGAGGTAGCCAATAGTCTGATCTCTCTTCATTCCCCTGCGGTGCAACAACTGCAAAAATATGTCCTAGCTGTAGTAGATCTGAAAGTAAGTCGTAATCAACTGAACTTTCCATTGTGTCATTTGTCATGGATATTTTTTGAGATAAAGGAGTTAGATACTATGGTACCCATGTATCCACCCACTCACTTGACTCGCATTGATGCCACTCATACTAAATACAACTCTGAAAAAAATAAGCCAATTCTTGTGTCCAAATGGTCCATGTGCCTAATCTGAGCTTCGAAATGAATGCATCTTTAAAGAGACTCTTCTTTGGGGTGTATGACAATCCAATCTTCCTCCCACTATACCCTCCTCAACGAACCAAAAGAATCTATGCACTGTTGAATCAAGTGTCCCTCCCTGTGACAATGCTGAACTACACCAATCAACTATAGAACGTGCATCGCTGAATTTTGTTCTTGAAATATTCAATTGCTCCTTAACTAGAGCTCTCCTTATGCATGCACCTGCTCCATCATGCTCCCCTTTCCCATGTCCAGCTTCAAGAAAATTCCAAATATGAGTTACACCCCTATCTAAATGCATTCTACTAAACCAATAAAACATACAAGCATTCTTGAATTGACCTATGTAATTATCCAACCAAATTAGATGTCAGCCCAATGCTATATCATGCTCCTGCAACAACTCAAAAAAAATCTCAAAATAATGTTGGACATACTTAGATGAATGAGATCTATCATCACTCATATAAAAATGATACTCTTTGATTATCTTTCGATCCTCCTCTGTACTATCAAGTGCATATTTAAACATTATGTGGACAAAAATAGCAATCTGAATGGAATTGTAATACTAAGATGGTACCTCATTTTTTGGTTGCAATGTGTAGTTTTCTACAAAATCAACCATTGATATAATAGTGCCAGTGGAAATGAGTCCTTACACATCCTAAATTGCAGTCAATACTTTGAGGACCTATGACTATTCCATGCATACTTGTAGAAATATTGTCCTTAAAATCTAAAATAAAATCAACAACAACATGAGTATTTGTGAACCAACTCACATCTAGAACATTCCTCCACCTTGCAAAGTATATTTGACTATCTCCTTATCTCTTTTTTTTTCAACAAGATTCTTTTCCAAATTCATGTTTGGAACTCTCGAAAACATTGAACAAACTTTGACGAAGCCATCACGGCTAGCCAATGAGCACTTTGCATTTAAGCAGTCATTTCTACTAGAAAAACTATCATCTCCTAGAACATAAAATAGATCCTAGAAAGTCCCTTGATGTGAAGTAGGAAGATGCATTGCACACCACACTCCTACAACATTTTATTAGTATGCAAAGTAGAACGGATATATAGCATAATAGCTCATGGTACATTGAAAACTTTGCATGGTATTTGCAACAACAAGTATTACAAATCTTAAGAGGCACACAATAAAATGGCTTCAAACCCTCAAAAGTCCTTTGCGAGATTTCCATATTTTTATGTGTTTCAATAAATTTTTTGAACAACATTGTTTGGCTTGATTCCAAGAAATGTTCAGGATGTGGTGTATGGTCTCGATTGCCAATTCTTAACTTTAAAACATCCTTTGCATTGGGTGATACTCTAGAATTATCATTCCAAAATTGTTGAATTACTTGCTTTACATTATCAGTTAGCTTCTTATCAACACGTGGAAGCCTCTTGAAAAAATACCATGTATCATTTTGAATAGGATCATTTATTCTTTCTCTTCTTGCAAGTTCTCTATCCAAAGTTTTATGATTTATGTCAAATCAATACAAGTTTGTCTCATAAAGTGAGCCTTTTTATATTTATGGCTTACTAGGGTAGTTATAATGACTCTCTGAGCAGCTCTCTTATCCTTTTCCTTGTTACTTTTTCCAATAGACTTGAGATCATTAAAAATATTTTTGACAATAATAGAATTTTTTTCCATCTTCTTGTTCACACGAATCTTCAATTTGGCTAGCAAAGGTCTCATCTTTTGCATCTTTAGCAATTGTACAAAAAATTGGCATTGCTCGGTCAATGTCTTATCACTAACATATTGGTTTAAAATTGTTCTAGCCCACAACCGAATAGTTCGTGTTGATCTCTTGCCTTCAAAATTGTTTATAGTGTTCTCATCAAATTCAAGTAACCATTTAGGGGTTCTTGAAGGTCTTGAAATTGGAATATGTCTTTCTTCCATACAAGGTTCTTCATTTCTCATGTAATTTGGTAAAACATAATTTACAATTAATTCAATATTATGTTCAAAATCTTCATTTCCAACATTTTCACCTTGAACATTTTCAATATCAATTTGAATAATTTCATTCCCAATTTCAATATCATGTTCAACATCTTCAAATCCAACATTTTCACCTTGAACATTTTCATTATCAATTTCAATATTTTCATTCCCAATTTCAATATCATGTTCAACATCTTCAAATGCAACATTTTCACCTTGAACATTTTCATTATCAATTTCAGTAATTCCATTCCTAATTTGAATATCTTGTTCAACATATTCAATTCCAATATTTTCACCTTGAACATCTTCAATTTCCTCTTCACTTGAAAGATCATATGGGTTTAAAGGCTCACCAATACTTAACATACCTTGTCTTCTCTTCCTATGACTTTCTCTATCTCTTTGTCTATATTCTTCAATTTCTTCTTTTGTAAGCTTTCTCTTACGTTTTTGCTTCCAACGACTGCTGCTCCCCATTATACCTCATAAAAGATGCTAAAAATAATTGCTTATGACAAATTTCAATAGAAGATGCTCAAAAAAGTTGATCTTTTTCTCTTCCTGTCTGAAATCACGTGTGTGTTGCCTACAAACAAAAACTAGGGTGGTTGGAATGCACATAACGACCGACATGGGGCTTTTCTATGGCCCACAAATCCAATATCTGATTCATTTGAAAAAAAATTATGATACTTGTAACGGTATAATTGTAGTTCTACAAATTGGATATCCAATTCAAATCGGATATCCGATTTGTGCACACATAGACCTAAGGGTTAATGGTAGATGGTAGATGGTTAAAGAGTTAAAGGTTTAGGGTTTAGGGTATATGGTAGAGGGTTTAAGGGTTAAGGTTTTATGGTAGAGGGTTATAAGGGTTTAGGGTTTC